>CABFWO010005735.1:0-43318 GCA_902155825.1 Timema genevievae | reverse complement strand
TTAGGGACGAGGGAACTAGGTAGGGGGTAGATTAGGAAATTCAACTGCCAAGGGTGGAAGGAAGGGTGAAAACGGAAGTGTGGTGGGTAGAAAATAGGCGGGGCACCAACTCCGATAAGGCGCCTCCCCAGGTGGTGGATATGGGGATGCCCACCTCTGATGGGCGCTTGGTTGACTCGGGAGTGAAATCCCGGGCATTGTGAAGGGCCCAGCGGGGGAGGGTACCGTGGGCGTAATATACCCGGGGCGGACCAAATGGAGCTAGGGGTAGTTGAATTTCATTTAAGTTAAGAGCAAAAATCTGTGTTTTAATGTTAAGAAGGAAATTAATATTGAAATTGTAAAAGTAAAGTCAAAGTTATGTGGAAAAACGGCCCGGATTTAAAGTTGGTAAGATACCGGGCCTGTAAACACTGAATAAAAAAAAAGTCTTAAGTTAGATTATAAGGCATATGAAGCTACGACAGGCCTAGCAAGCCGGTAGAGGAAAATACATGGCTTGAATATGAAAACTGACCCAAGCCACGGGGTGGAAACAGTAATGGATGTAAAGTAAAAAGTATATAAGATAAAGGAATACCTTTTGAGGAAACATACCCGAATTTTTGTGGAGATAGAATATGAAATAGTCTAGCTGGAAAAAATCCCCCACTCTCTATATTACTTAGTAATGTATGAACTTCTCTCCTCTTTTCCCCTCACAACATTCTTCCCTGTCACACATTTAATGAACCTAAAACAAGGGACCAATGCTCTTTCTATTTTTTTGCCAAACATCACTCTTATTTTAATTTTAAATACATTCTTGCTACCCCTAGAAATAAATATATTCTCCTTTCTCACCACAAGATAAATTCACGAGTTAAATTACATAAAAAAGTATTCATATTTTAAATTTAAATTAATTTGTTTGGATAGAAAAGATTACAATTAATAAAGGTGTTTTTTTAGAGATAAAATAAAATTTGAACAATAAATTCACGAATAGTGTATTTTTACTAATTTTTTTCGATTCTTAGAAGGCTTTGAAAATATAACTATTCAAGTTTCCCTTTTTCCAAGTAATTAGGGGGGAATATGGGTTCAAAAAGGAAGAAAATAAATATCAAAATATGGCGTAATCTCCTGATGACATCCGCTTCCCACGTTCCCACGCAATCCTAGACCTTACACGTGTAACATCCCCCTCGACATTAATCAGGATCGTTCAAGCGTCAGTCGATAGCTCAGATCCCGGTAGGATGGAAATGTACTCTTAAAGAGGTTCTATAATGTAGGCGGGAATACAAGTGATTTATTCGGAGATCACGAAAAATAAATGGCTTACCAAACAGACTTTCTCCCTCTTTTATCTTAAAGTAGACATTATTTTACTAAAAACTCGTAGGATTTGTAAAACGAATTAATAGGTCTAAACATTGTTGTTGAAAGATCACACCAAAGATAATAAATACAATCATACACACTATTAGACGACTTACTTTCTCTATGGCACTAGGAGCTAAGAGCACTGTTACAGAAAAATTGATAAAAGTGAAACATCTTTGTCCACCAAAGAGTATAAGAATCAAATTCATTTTCATAGACCTGAATTAAAAAGTATGTATATTTGATAACAGCTCAGAAATGATTCGTTTTATAAAAATATATTTAAGGTAGAAGATTTTTATCTTTAATAGTACTACAACTTTACAATGAGAAGTTACTTTGTACCTCAAAGAGTTGCAGAGAAATGATGAAAATTGGAGACTTTTCCTTATTTAAAGTACCCTCAAAGTAATTTTCATGAGAAAATGAGAATTTCCAACTTGTTTGCGATAGTAAACAGTGTATTGATATAAAATTTAACCAAAATCGTTAGAACGAAAATTAATTTTTTTCTCTTCTTGTCCTTCTGTAAACTACCCTTAAATTTAGGGTTTGATACAGTAAAACCTTGGATTGCGAGCATAATTCGTTTCGTAAACGTGTTCGTAATACAAATTATTCGTATATCAAAGTGAATTTCCCCCATAAGAAATAATGGAAACTCAGATGATTCGTCCCACAACCCAAAAATATTTAATCTAAAAATGATTAATACCTTTTTTATTTTCGTTATTTAAATGTAGCTGTACTGTAATCAAATGTATTTATTAAATTTAATGGTGGATAGTGTGAGGTGGACGAGAGAGATAGGAGGAGGAGGTGGGTTATAGTTTAGGTCGACTTTCACTGTCACTAACGGAATCACCGCTATATGTTGGATCACGAATCATGTCTATATGTTGGATCACTGGAATATTTTTCTTTTTGTGTGACTTTAACAAAGAACCTATCCAATGACACTGCTTGGCAGACAAAGCGTAACCATAATACTACTCGTATTGCAAGATATCGCTCGTATATCAAGTTAAAATTTATTGAAAATGTTTGCTCGTCTTACAAAACACTCGCAAACCAAGTTACTCGCAATCCAAGGTTTTACTGTATATAATTCCAAAAACCCTTTGGGGGGACCTTATAAAAACCCCAGGTAACAAGTTTTAGTCCAATCAATAAAATGGTTTCGGCTCTAGCCTGAGGTACAGATAGACTGCATCGTGAAAACCACCTTTTTGGTTTCAGGGGGTCATGAAACGCCGATATTTATCAAAATCTCGAGTTCGAGTTTTTTGACGATCACAATACATTTACTCCGAGGTGTCGAGGAAAAATAAAAATGCTATCCCAGCTGCTAACAGCCCAATATGAGCCGAGTGCCTGGTAAAATATTTAAAATATAGGCTAGTATGTTAAATGTAAAGATTTAATGCTGATGTCGTAATGGATAAAAGCTTATATGCTTTAATTCGCAACCTTTAGTGCCACTACTAAGAAACTTCATCTATCCCTTCATACCTGCTTAATTGGCCTCACTCCAATGTTAAATTATACTGCCTATAACAGGAAGATCGGAGTTCTAATCTCTGTCAGGTGTATTTCTAAAATGGTTTTCCAGTCTCCTTCCACGCAAATGTGTGTACACTTCCTCTATATTCATCCTTCTTGATACCTAACTCACTAACGTAATTGGTACATATGCGTACAACCTGAATAGGTAGTAAGAGGCGGTGTTAAATAAAACCCTATCCTTTCACCCCGCATTGGTGGGCATGTGGATTAAGGGGTACGTATATTTGCCGGATTTATTGAGGGTGATTTTATTCATTCATTTGATTCTATTAAGTGTGTATATGTTACACCACATTCGTTAATCTACCCAGTTCATGAGTTTGGTAAAATTCTTCCATGAACTGGACTCTCCCACTGAACTTTTCATGAATTGGGCAAAAGATAGTCCAGTTCATGAATCGGGTAACGGCTTGTGCTCTAATCGTTCGTTACCCAATTAATGAACTGGGCTAGTTTTTGCCCGGTTCGTGAAATGGGCAAGCGAATAACAGGCTTGGTGTTTAAATTAGTTTAGCTTTTAAACCATTTATATTAGAAGGTTAGGTTAAGTTAAGTTGGGTTAGTTTAATATAATATCGTAATAAGGATTTAAGTTAAGCTTGTAATAAATAGTGCAATAAGTTCCATTTCATGAAACGGGTAAGATTTAATTAAATGTATGCCAATTCGTGAAATGTTCCATAGACTAGTTCAAGAAAATATACATAAATTTATTTGCTTCATGAAATGGGTAGTTTCACTACTGGGGTGTAACGTATATAAATTGAGACGTCACTGCGAGGGCTACCTGCACCTTATATCGTAAAGGTATATATGTTTTCAGAAATCACGATGCTGGTTCTTAAAATTCACCTCGTTTGGCTATAATTGATTTACTTATATTTTTAAATAAACACGTTTGTGTCTTAATATTGTCAATTCGACCCCATCTGATTGGACACCAAGACAAACTTGAGTGGTGACTTGGGGAAGCTGTCTGAATACACTAGCAGTGCATCATGGGAATAATCGACGCTTCTTGTGTCTCGGACCTTGATATTAGTATATGACAGGTCAAAAAGGGACTAAGTCTAAATACATGTGATTTTAGACGGTCACTTTTGGGATTTTGTTATTACCCATCCGGGTTATACGTTTATATACTAATAACGCTAGTGTGTTAGGAACGGGGAAGGTTGAATTTTGAGGTAGTGTACCCACATTTGCGTGGAGGGAGAGAGTAAAACTATTTAGGAAAAAAAACACTCTCAGTACACCCAACCAGGATACGAACCCCCATCTCACCGTAATCGGCAGTTAAGTATATTTTGAGAGTGTAACCTCAGACCAATCGACCACCAAAGACTGTGAAGTGTCAGTTTTGACAGCTGTGAGATAAATATAGTAACATTTTGTCAGTGTTGGCTACCAGTTTTTAACTTTTGTGTGTGCTGTTAACCAATACCCACGCATAGCTTATACCAAGGGAACAGGAAATCAGTTTATAGGAAATACACCCGCATTTGTATGGGAAGATAAGGACAAAACCGCATAAACAAATCACACGTGGAAAACCACCCTTAACTAATCCGGGTATTATCCGGATTCCAAAGTTCATTGGTAGTCTGTCTAACACATTAGACCGCTCGGACACCTGTACAGATTCTATAACTCTTAGAGGCAGTAATGTAGTATTAGTTTATTTTTAATAAAAGGTAGTGCGTATAACCCGAACGTGTAGTAAGACGCGGTGATGATGATAATAATAATAATAATAATAATAATAATAATAATAATAATAAAAGGTAATATCTTCACACTATAGTATCTCTTATGATAATAGAAAAAAATGAAGTTTCAAAACCACAAAAATAGTTCTCAATAACCTATAGTTTTCTGATGGATTAACTAGCAAAATTATTAATTTTTTTTTATTATTATTATTAATCACGGTTACGCCGTATCTCTATATTATGTTTTTTTAATTGAAAAATGAAACCTGGACACGGGAATCGAGCTCGGGACCTTTGGCTTAGTACAGCATGGCCATTCTTCACTAATATTTTAAGGCAGAGTCTGTGGTGGACGTGCGGGAATAGTCGGATCCAGTTGTGTGATCAATTAAGAATCAAATAAGAATCGACCCGGTAGTTGGCTTTATGCTGCCATTTATAATTGTACGAGTCGACATATCATGGTGGATTAAATAGCAACGCTATTATTATTATTATTATTATTATTGTTAATTAGTTTTTTGTTGAGATCCTGACAGAAAATAATTAAACTAGATCTAATACCCTACAAGTATACCCAAAAATTAAATCACATAGTTAATACAATTAGTGTAGAACGACGTTAAAAATTGCATGTATAGGCCTGTATATTAATTTCTCATATAGAGAAAGTATTGTAATTATGATGAATGTTGAGTTTTGTGTGCCCCTGAACTCAAAAAAAGTGTGTCTTACCATTATGTCTGCCCCTGGGGCTACAACCGAAAATATTTGGTGGATTTTGTTCAAATTTGATATTTAGGTGTTATATGGTCACACTTGGGGTATTTCTTGAACTTTGATACTAGCCCTCAATTTAAGGGTATTAGTAGGGTATTGCTGGCTGATGTTTAAAAATTTAACTATTTCAAAAATTGCTCTAATGATTTTGTTCAAAATAGGTATTTGTCAAATGTTTTTACACTATCTAAAAATATATAGGCCTATTTTAGGGCAATTTACTAGTGACTAATTTTTGAAAATTTGTGTTTAAAAATTAAATGAGAAAATAAATTTTGTTTGGAATTTATATATAAATAATATTTCATATGATTATAAAAATATGGTTTATTTTAGGGGAAAAGCTTACCAAGGGGCAGTTTACTGATAACTTAATCATGAAAATGTTGTCACTAACATCACAGATACGTTATGAAAAAGTATATACGATTGTGTCTTTTAAATTATTTTTTAATTTATTCATACCTGTTTCGGTGGCCGCAAGATCTAACGTGCCACTATCGTGTTAGACTGGACTGCTGAGGACTGAGAGATTGGGGTTCGATCCTGGTAGGGTACACTGAATGGGGTCTTTCCTAAATGGTTTTCCACTCTCCCTTCACGCAAATATGGGTGCATTTCCTCTAAATTAAACTTTCATAGTCCCTAATCCATTAGTGTAACTAGTAACTGGTAGTAAGACGCGGTGCTAAATTGAAACAAATGCAATCATCTCAAAGTGTAATGTTTTATATTGTTATTACTGTTGGTATATTTCAGTTTCATTTTAGCAGGATCGCCCTTAAGAGTGTGTAAATGGTGCGGTCGCACAGGACCCTCAATTTGAAGGGGCCCCACGCTTGATTAGGCTACAGAAGAAACTTGTGGTGGTAAATTTTTTGCTTGCTCCCTGTATAGGTGATCTATTAAATATAAGAGTGTAAAGACAAAAAAGAACATAATCATGTGTTTGATTTGTTGAACAAGTGAAGCGAGCTCTCCGTTTTAACTTCACCGATTTGTATTTATCTGTCTGTCTATGGTGGATATGTCTCAGCGTCACTTTTGAAAGCATTAACCGATTTTAATTCAAACTCTTCGCGCTTGTTCTTTAAGATTTTTTACGTATCAAGTTCTTTGGGGAAGAAAATCAAAAGAAAGTTGGGGATAAATCATCTGTTAGGTATATGTATAATAACATGGCCTCCAGCATTAATTATTACAGTCATGTATTTACCTTTTCGGGCATTTAATGAAACCTTAAACTGCTGAAGTTTGGTATATGGGTGCAAGCTACTCTAATAGCACTAAACAAAAATTGAGTTTTTTTTTTAATTTGAGGGGAGGGAGTTATCGAGTGATGCAGATAGCTGGGGGCCCCTAAAACTAAATTTGCCCAGAACTTCACGTCTGCTAATGGTGACTTTGCATTTTAGGGTGAAACACATATTGAAATAACAAACTAAACCACATGCATATAGTCCGAATTGACAGTGAGACGTGGCAACGTGCAAATTAATCATCTGATGTTTCATTTATTCATCTTTAGATCTTACTGATCGACAAACAAATAAATATAGATGTTGAAATGCGTCAAACTCTAGAATTCGATTGCTTTATTTTATCGAGACGAGGGCCAAGTGTTATTTTATTTGCCAAGGGAATAATGTGACGCGCTTGGGACAGTTTTATGTCCACATTCTCACTCACACTTGAATCTCATATTTCGTTCCATTCTTCCCCTGATATATATGTGTGGCTCACGTAGACATAAAGCCGGATAGTAGTTAAACTTCTTTATAATTTATTGAGGCTATTACAATCACATGAGTAAGAGTGTGTAGCGAGCTATATGAGGTTTTGGACTTGCGTATCGGTTTTAATTAATTATACGTTGATTGCTATAAATTCGTCAGCATCAAGGGTAATAGAAAATAAATCATTACGGTAAGGCAAATCGATGACATTTTTCCTACAGTTAAACAAATTGAATATTTTCAAGCATGTAATTAAAATATACTATATGTTTAATATAAAGAGTTTTTATACATCTACATGAGATGCTTATGTTTTAATTGATTTTATATAAGCCTAATTGTGTACATATATAATTAAATTCAATAGTAGATTTAATTATCATGATGATGATTCTATTTTTGATAGCTCAAATAAATCAAAAGAATAATTTTGAAAAAAATGCTTTAAAAATATTTTCACTTGATTAAACTTATTCAGTTTGGCCTATCCTCTATTTAAAAAATAATTAATTATTATTAATGATTAATAAGCTAAAAGGGCAACAGCATTCGTCTCAATCTAGTAATGTGAATTCCTTCAGTCCTACGTATATAATTATATAGGGTTTTATCGTTTGATTGTGGATATTAAGGTTGGTTATTTAGGTTGATAAGGATTCAGTAGGTTAGAACTATAAAGAATGTTCTTAAAAAAATAACTCATTAACATTGAGTTAGAATCGCCAAATTAAATAGTAGTCTAATAGATATCAAACCATTATTCTTGTATTTCTCGTTCTGGATAACGCCTGTATAACAAACATTATGCAATACGTGTGGAGTGTAGCGGGCTGCCTATTCTAAAGTCCATCTGGCGGTGGTAACTGACAGCTATCGGAAGAATTTTATTGCAAGGATTGGTTGAAAGACACTAATGTGGAAATATAATTATTTTCTTGGTGATGGTATACCATCGATTAAAGTGTTAATAAACGTTTCAAGTAATCCTCTCCAAGAATTACTGAATAATTGGCTTTTTCGTAACTTGTTTAAAGAACAAAATATATTAACGGGACTATTATGTTTTTTGTTTCGCAGTTGTGGCAACAAAATAGATAATATTGCTGGAACAATAAATTGAAAGTATTACTTTCACACGTGTATCTTATTATAGGTTGCCACCAAATTTTTTTTAATATCTTAGAATATTAATTTGAAAATAAAAGTTTTTATTTAGTAAACATGCGCGCATTAACACAACAAAACACGGTTTGTATGACGTAATCCATTGCCTTTGTTTATATTGGTTTTCCAGCTTATTTTATGAAGACAGAATTTTAGAAGCTCTTGGTTAAAAAAAAACATCCAAAATTGTTATTTTCATAAGTTTGTATTCCAATAATGTAAACGCTTAAAAGAAAGAAAGCTAATTAAAAACAAATTGTTTGTTGTGAAAATGTTGACTGCCAAAAGTGACAGCAGGTCAACATGATCTTGGTTTGGCGAACGGATACATGAAAGTAGATCTGGTAGCTTTTGCTAGCTGTCAATTACCAGCACACCCTACGCTGGATGGTCTATATTAGGCGGTCAATAAAATGGTGTTGCCCAAATAACATAGCACTTGAATACCAGACGCTAGACTAAGCTCGTGACATTCTGTAGTAACGGGCTGCCTTTTTTACCCAGGCGGTCGATAAGATAAAGTTTTGGCTGAACTGTCGTGTTGATATTGTTGTAACGCTCAAAGAACGCCTTAATGAAACCAGGTATGCTTGTTTCGGTGTCCTGTTTACAATTAAATCTTCAGGGACAACAAAACTTTTTATTAGTGTAATCCATACGTCTTTTGAGACTTCCCGTTACACCCTTAGCTTTCCTTACAACTTTGTTTCGAGTTTAAAATAATATTCCTTAATCAACAACGTTAAATTTTAAATAATGTTTTAAAATACTTACTCGTAGATAGGAATGTACCGTAATTAAAATTCTTTCAAGGGTTGTTGAATTAAATTTAAATTAAATTTAAATATAAAATTCACTGCTTACTAAGGTGTATATTTTTCAAACATGTATGTATGGATGTGAGACTATAGCGAACTACGAATTATTCTCCTTTTCCCGAATGATTTCACACTCGATGAGGACTAAAGTGTTGTCCTTATCGAGATTAGAGACAAACTATTTGGAGGTTCTAAGTCAGGGATGGCAAATCTATGATACCCAGTGGCACGCGAAAACGATTTGGGCGGTACGCTGACATGAAAAAAAAAAATTAAACAAAACTTGGCTCGTACTTTAGTGTATCTTGTGTGCTGTTGAAGACAAAAAATTGTGAACCGAACATAAATATATCGGCTAACAAAATACAACAAGTTTCAAAATAATATTAAAATGATGTGTTTGATGTTAACATATATCTATATAAAGTGCTTTTTCCCACTGAAGGTGCTATTTAAAATCTTTTAAATTTAAGTTATTGAAACAATATTGTCATATACATTCACTTTTGAGTCCGATACCTTAGCTCAGTCGGTAGCGTGTCTGCCTACTTAGCTTAAGGGTCTCGGGCTCGATTCCCTGCATGGCCGAAAAATTTATCATTGATGAAATATGGAATTATCCTTTTACAATGATAAATTAATGGTTGGGAACTGGATGCTGTCCCTGTTCTTTTCTTAAGTTAGATTATAAGGCATATGAAGCTGCTACAGGTCTAGCAAGCCAGTAGTGGAAAATATATGGATTGAATAAAAAACTGACCCAGGCCACAGGCTGGAAACAGTAATTGATGTCAAAGAAACCACTCACTTTGACAATTTAATCAAGTTTCCTTCTTTAAAATGTAGGCACTAATAAAACATTTACAATTTTATTTGAGTTATTCATTACATTTCATAATATTTAATAAGTTTTTATCTTAAATAATAATTTTAAAAAATAATAAGAGGTGGCACAGTGGACTATTTCAAAATTCAGCTAGTCCTAAAGTGACCCACTGGTCGGAGAACTTTCACTACCCCTGTTCTAGGCTATCAACTAAATTACAACCCATTTGTTTGTATATACCTTATATTAGTTCACTGCCTCTGTCATCAAATCTGCCGACCACTTTTTCAGTCACTTTTAAAAAGAGATAGAAGCCTGAAATTTTGTACATATTCCTAATTCGCGTGACAATGTATTCTTTTAATATTTGAGTTAAATCTATAACAATGGTGCACCATGCAGCCATTGAAGGTCGTATACAAGGCCGTAGCCAGCCAATAATTTCAGGGGGGGTTTGGTGGGCCCATCCCCCAAATTATGGAGGCTAGTAAAAATTCTAAATAAAAAACTGTTCTAGAAGCTATCTGAAGTTTTTTTTATGGCAACACTACCCCCAACTATCGGAGGCTAGGACAAATTCTATATATTTAAACACCTCTAGATGCTCTCTAAACATTTTTTATAGTAGCATAGTTAAGGAAAAATTATAAATATTGAACACCTCTAGAAGCTCTCTGAAGTGTATTTTATGGCACCATAAAACCCTAACTGCCGAGGGCTGGGAACATTTCTAAATATTAAACACCTCTAGAAGTTATCTGAAGTGTTTTTTATGGCAACATAACCCCCTAACCGCCGAAAAATAGGAACAATTCTAAATATTAAACACCTTTAGAAGCTATCTGGAATTTTTTTTACTACAACATAACACCATAACTGCCGAAGGCTAGAAAAAATTCTAAATAATAAACACCTCTGGAAGCTCTCTGAAGTGCTTTTTATGGTAACACAGCCCCCTAATTTGTACTTGTACCTTAATTTTGATATTGTTTGAACCATAAATAAAGCCATATATACCTTGTTCATAAAATTTCGGGGGGGGGGGGGGTTTGAACCCCAAAACCCCCCCCCCCCCCCCCCNCCCCCCCCCCCCTGACTACGGCCTTGGTCGTATATAGGCCTATCAGCTACTCTGGATTTATACCTGACCCGGATTTTGGACCTTAGCTTGTCCGTTAAAGTATACCATATTTAAGTTTACACAAATAAAAAATAAAAATATGTAAAAAACAAGTGTTTCTAAAATATACCTTATGTCGATAAAATATAAGGTGTGGCAACAAATAAAGTACACAAGCATAACGGGATCCTCGGAAGGAGCTAATGAGGTTAGGGGGCATTCTTTGTTGTAGGATAAAGTGTCACACCTTACATTTTATTGGGATAAGATATACCGTATTTTGGAAAATATTGTTTTTAGTATAATTTTGTTTTTCTGTCTTTCTTCAGGTCTTGAATAACTCTGTCACTAAAAATTGATAAATATGTGAATTTGTTTGCTACAATTAATTGTTTTGTAATGGTGTGAATTTAAATATATTTAATAGTATGAATGATTTATTGAATTATTTAATGGATAAGATCAAATTTGAAATAACCTATCATAATATGATAATTATTTTGGTATATTTATACTGTATATAATTTTAACTGTTTGGTGCTTAAGATTTATTTGATTACTTGAGTTGCTTCTTTAACTAATTTAATAATTATTACTTATTTAGTGACCTGGTTAAATGTAAGACTAGATGTTACCTATTAACTTCACCAGAATAAATAAATAAATTTAAATGGACAAAATAGCTTAATTAGCTTTTAAAATGGCAGCATTGACGTTTTTTTAAATTGGTGCGACTTTGTACCAGAAGAAACAGGATGAAGAGGGAACATTTGTCTAGGCACGATATAAAAAAACACCCCAACACAACTGGTCGTGAATCAAACTAGCTCCTCCCATGTAGAAAAAAAACACGTTCAAAATATCGCTACTAACGGACCAATTGAGGGTAATTATAGGGAAAATGCATCTGCATTAGCGTGGAGAGGATGATGGTGAATGCTAAACAATGGTAGGAAAAAAGATTTTCGTGGTTTATGGATGATTCCCAATCTGGACGACGTACAATCAATGCTTCTTGTTACGTCTATTGACCCCTCAACCCGCGTCGGTGGCCGTATGGCTTAAGGCGTTCCTCTCGCAATAGACTATACTATTAATGATAGGGAGATCAGGGTTCGAATCCCATTCGGGTGTACTGTGGTTTTTTCATAAATGGTTCTCCACTCTCCCTCCATGCAAATGTGGGTAAACTTCCTCTAAAGTCAACTTTCCTAATCCCCAACACATTAGCGTAATTAGTACATGGACGTATAACATGACGTGGTGGTTATATATTGACCCCTCCCTCTCCTCCACAAACAAATTAAATACCAAGAAAATAAAACTATCAAAAATGGCGGAAGTCACCTGTCGTAAATGTCAGCCGATATTTGATAGCATTGTCGTGTAAGCGTAAGTCCCAGAGGGTGTTAAAGAGAACAACCCCCGCGCGTGTCTTTGAAAGTGATGGTCTGGAAGTGGAGAGGTGGGGGAAGAGACAAACTTCCTCGGGGTTCTCACCGGTGACTCGACGACTACAACAATGCTTCGGTCAGGTAAGTTGAGAGTGGACATTAACAAAGGACACTGCATTTAAATAAATGGTACGATGCACCGCACAGACTTTCTCTCGCTTTTATCTTAAAATAGACATTTACTAAAAACTAGTAAGATTTGTGAAACGAAATAATTGGTTTATACATGCAGTATGTGCATTGTTGTAAAAACACAACACCAAAGATCATAAATGAAATAAAATACACCATTACTTACTTTCCCTATGGGATTAGAAACGAGGAACACTGTTACAGAAAAATTGAGAAAAGAGAAACATCTTTGTCCACCAAAGAGCATAAGAATCAAATTAATTTTCAAAGACCTGAATTAAAAAGTGCATATATTTAATTATAGCTCAGAAATTGCTGGTTATATAAACATATACTTCGAATAAAAGATTTTTATATTTAAAAGTACTACAAGTTTACAATGATAAGTTATTTAATATCTCAAATCGTTGGGGGAGAAATGATGAAAATTGGAAAAATTTCCCTAATGTAAAGTACTCTCAGTCATTTTCATGAGAAAATGGGAATTGACATCTGTTTATAATGATAAACAGTGTCTAGCTATGAAATTTAATCAAAATAGTCAGAGCGAGTTTTGAGAAAATCGATATTTTCTCTTTTTGTCCTTCAGCAAACTACCCTTAATTTTAGGGTTGGATCACTAATTCCAAAAAAAAAACCTTGGGGAGGACCTTATGAAAATCCCAGATACCAAGTTTTAGTCCAATCTGTAAAATAGTTTTGGCTCTAGCCCGGGATACAGACAGACACGTCATTTATCAAAATCTCAAATTCAATTTTTTACTTTCTCGCTATCTTATAGGTAGAGAAAGTATTGTGATCGTCAAAAAAATTGAACTCTAGATTTTGATGAATCTCGATGTTTCATGACCACCCGAATCCGAAAAAGTGGTTTTTGAATTTCTGTCTGTCTGTACCTACGACTAGAGCCCAGACTATTTAACCAATCGGGCTAAAACTTGGTATCTAGGGTTTTCATAGGATTTCCCTAAGGGATTTTTGGAATTTGAAATCCAACCCCCAAATTAAGGGTAGTTTACTGAAGGGTGAAAAGATAAAAAGTCTATTTTCTCAAAATTGGCTCTAACAATTATAATTAAATTTCATTTATGAACATCTACCCTCAATATTTCGGCAAAATGACTTTAAGGGTTTCGGTCTGATGCTTAAATTATTATTATTATTTGTCATATCTCCGTAACTCTTTGAGATATGAAATTACTTATCATCACAAATATGTAGGTATATCTTTTATTTGAAACATATTTTTATAAAATCAATAACTTTCAATCTATACGCAATTATATATATATTTTAACTTTTCGAACACTTAAGGTCAAGTATTGCGACCGTAAAAAAAACTAACCTGAAATGTTGGCAGATGTCGACGTCTCATTACCCCCCGAATCCTAAAAAGGGTTTTTGCAATGCCGCCTGTGTTTCTGTTTAACCCTAAAATTAAGAGTAGATTAATAAAAACAGAAAAGAGAAAAAACATATTTTCTCGAAATTGACTAACGATTTTGATTAAAATTCGTATCTAAGCGTTGATTAAGATTATAAATAAAATGGCTATTTCAATTTTCCTATGAAAATGAATTTTAGGATAGTTTACAGAAGCGGAAATTTCCATATCTCCAACAATATTTGAGATACTAAATAACTTATCATTGCAAAATTGTAGTACTATTAAAAATAAAAAACTTTTATTGGTCAAAATTTATAAATGAGGAATTGGATAGCAATGCGATTACCTTGTGAAACACATAGTAAAATGTTAAAATTTTAACCGGAATTCGAAATTTTAATACGAAGTGTTGACCCTTGTGGACCCAAAATCGATCGTTTTTATAGGTTCAAACAAACAAATGAGGACATTCTTTAAAAATAAAATAATAAAATTTAAAAACAGGACTAAAAAAAAGGTTTTACACAGGTATAGTGCAATTTATGCCGTACAATTTTTTTTTACAATCACAATACTTTCTCTCTAAGGTGTCGAGAGAAAGTAAAATTATAGGCTGCTGTTTTATGCTGGCGCTTGTGTTTATGACTGAGGGATCAAAGAGGGCGTATATAAAAATATAGGAGACACTGGTTCGATCCTGAGTGGGTCATTCAATCAAGTTTATAAGTTGTATACAATTTCATCCAACTCCATGGCAATCGAGCCGTACTAACCAAACAGCCACAGTCTGTTGGCGAAGATAGCACCAACTTCTGCGGATAGGTTTCATAAAGTTCATCTTGCTACATGTATAATTATGATTCTAGGGTTGGATGTTTGTTGTCAGATACGATGTGCTAGGTTAGGTTAGTTTGTAAGCCGTGTGTTTCAGTTTCTATGGAGTGTAAATATGCTATTGTATAACTTTATGTACAACATGCACTTTAGATTAGAAAATAATAAGATTAGTACGTCTCCCTTGTAAATGTGCAATTAGTAAATGACATCCAACGCTTGTCCCTCCATGTAAGCGAGATTTTTTTTAGTACCATTCGAATCATACGTTTATCTACTAATTACGATGATGCTTTAGGGATGAAGAAGTTTGAATTTGAATAACTGTACCCACATTTGCGTTGATAGAGTGGGGGGAAACCACCCTCATTACACCAGACCGGGATTGAACCACGATCTTCTCGTCAATCTAGTCTATTGCTAGAGTAGCGCCTTAAACCATGCGGCCACTGAAGTAGGTAAGTGTGCTATTAATGGTAGTATACTCTTGTCTTCCCTTGTAAGTGTGATATAAAAATAAAATTAATTTTTCCAAAACAAATTTTCGCCATTTAAAAGGAACGTTTGTAGCCTAAAGCTAGATGTAGTATAGTTATTAAATACATACAAAGACATTTATAATACGGCACTAATCTGATATTTATGACTAACTAATGAATACAGCAAATAGTTAAGGAATGACCTTATAATTTATAAATAGATAATTAAAAGTGCTTTTATACATATATTAATAAATAAATTAAAAGGGTTTTAAATAAACAACTTAAAATTCATTTGATTTGATTAAATTATCTAATCATTTATGGGAGTTCGGGCTTTGAATCCTGGGGTTGGTTGTTGATCAACCTTTTTTTTTTCTTCATAATACTTGTGCATTTATTCTTTAAAATGTGCTAGTTTTTACTTTCTTTGTTTGTCGAGTCTTACAAGTACGCGTATAGCCTTCTATATTTTTGCTGTAAAATATGTGATCCATGAATTAACTCGTTCCCATTTGTAAAATAAACCATGTTACGATAGTGTATCATTATCGTTTCATAGGGAGTTTAACAGTATTATTTGAGTTTTTAAGTGGGATGGAGAGTTAAGATATTAATTATTACAGTTTTTATACCAAAATAACATGTTTGTCAGAAATAAATAAAATATTGATTCAGTAGATACATTTAGTTTAATTTTTTACATATCATAAGTAGCCTCAATTCATTGATTAATATTGTAATAGGTGACCTGGTGGTCTAGGGATAAGGTGTCGGACTTCTGTGTTGGGGGTTCGGGGTTCAATCCTTGGTCCCAGCGCAGATTTATCTGATTGCCAAACCCTTCCTTCACCTCTGACAAGACGTGTATTAATCATAACTTGTGAATGTGAGGAATACCAGGCCTCCACCGTGGTTCGGATTCCACCTTAAACTGTAGGTCCTCCATTTCATCTCACAATCACCCTACCATTACACATTACCGTAAGTGCGTATAGCACGAACGGGTAGTAAGACGCGGTGCTAATAATAATATGATTAATAATGTAAAGAGCAGAGTAACATTTGTACATACATGTTTCAACGAGGAGAAAGAAAACTGCTAAAATAACGCAACGCTAATGACAAATATTAAGTAACTGTTGAGATTAAAATACGTAAAAAATTAAACAAAACGCATCTAGTGGATAAATATTTTTAAGTCTATCAATGTCGAAATTTATGTTGATATTATTCCCACCCCTACCCCGTACAAGTTCGTTTAATAATTATTAATCATAATTACACTGTAGCTTCTCACTTAAAAAAACTGTTATTAATATTGGGTTATTTAATGTACCTTCTCTTAACCGTCGACCACCTTTATGTTCAGAGTTACTGGTTACAGATCCAGAAGTCCCGGGTTCGATCCCCTGCTCTTCAGCAGTGGGTCTGGAATTGGGTCACCTTAACCTCAATGAGCACAAATGAAGTGCTACTTCTTTGAAAGGTGGCCTCCACAGTTTGTTTTTCAGTTTGACACACCTTCCTTGGAATATGCGACCATCGAAGAGGGTTAAAATAAATGTTAAAAATGCTACAAAAGGGGTGGGAGCACTTTTAATAAAAGTGAAAATGAAAGTGTGTGGGCGTGAGGGGTGTAATGTGCTATTTTTGACGTGTAATAAGGTTAAGGTGGGCGGTGAAGGTCGAGTCTCCCAGGGTTCGTCAGGATTCAATTTTGCTTGCCTCGGTTTAATCTGCTACCTCCCTATAGCTACAGTCCAATTTTCCTAGGAACAGCCATACTTTGACAGCTAGAAAAGTTACTAACTATATTTTCACGTATTCATAAATCAAGTAATGTGATCTACAGCTGTCAAGTTTGACAGATATTATCAATACATATAAAATAACACCAATAATATAGTAAACCGTTATAAATTTTGGCAGAAAAAAATATGCGTTTGTATTTTCTAAAAGAGTCTTCCTCTTAAAATTTGACTGTAGTTTTAGAAGAAAGGGAAAAAACTTGAGTCAATCTTATGACGGGACATAACTTTTCAAACTATAAACTATCATTCCTGAAAGAGGTTTTTTATTTTTTAAAGAGGACGAACAAAAAGATTGATAATTGAGTAGCATAAAATGTACGTCAACTCATCTAACCTTGAAAGGAGATTTTTCCACGAAGCGAATTTGATGACAGTACGAGATAGCTTTCTAGTTTTATATATAGAAGATTGAGAGTCGTTAAGTCAAACGGGGCTTTATTGTTTGGAGGGTGTTCTCGAAAGAGTTTGTAAAGAAAAAGTATTATGGTATCAAATGTCACCTCTTGATTATCAGTGGCGGTTCATGATTTTAATGAGTGGTGGGCGCGAGCAGGGGTGAATATACGTTTCGTGGCTACAAAACCTGACAGTACATTGGAAAGTTGTTAAGTATGAACTTTTATTCATGATTTTAACAAGCTATTTTATTTTCCTTTAAATAATTTTAACAATATTATACAACAAATACATTCCTTTAGTTCATTCAGTAGCGAATCTGTCTACTGAGATAATGGCCCTGGATTTGATTCCTGGAATGGCCAAAAATTGTATGATTATGAACAAGTACATGATTTTGATGACCTAAAAATGACCTAAGAATTCTAAATACTTACTTCAAATTTTCAAAAAATGACCTATAACTATGACCAAAATATTGTAATTAATGCAAATGACTAAATCAAGATAAGCACTTTACAAAAATGTAAAATACAATGAAAAGCCTTTAACATCTTAACTCTTGCATTCTGCTAAATTAAACATTAATCTAGAAATATCTGCTCTAGGATAGCTATGCCCTCCCAATGCAACCCTATCCAGCCTAGTTGCAGTGTCTTACCAGGAATGTGTATGTTACAAACAAACAAGTAAAGAGGATTCAAAGTGCATTGCCTTCATTATCTTCTCATTCCGATAATTGTGTGTTGGAAAAAAATAATTTTGAATATATATGCCTTTATAAAATATTGATATTATTTAAAAGAAATACTTATTCAACATTTCAACATGAATGCATTTACATTACTTAAAAATGCCTAAAAATGATGCAAACCAAAAAAAATATGACCTAAATTCCAAAATGACAAAAAAAAATTACTTATAAAATATACATTTCTGAAACCCAAGGGATCATGATCAGAGTTTATATACGTATGAGCATTTTATGTGACGAACAAAAAAAGTGACATGTCATCAAATTACAGGCTCTGCTGATGAATTATTGACCAGGGTACATTTAGTGTATTATACAATTAAGTTAGTGTGTAATTCATGTGCTGATATAGTCACTCGATCAAAAAGTGCACATTATATACCAAAATTTGACTACATTTACACCCTGTTGCGCAATTATTTTTTTAATAATTGGACAGTATTTATTTCGAGTGACGAGATGCACGTACTATGTTCGGATTTGCCAATTATTTAGTCTCAAGCTATATTAAATGGACATAAAATTAATTGTATTTTAAGCAGGAAAACACTTTTTACTATAGAATCATGCAAAAAAACTTAATGTATTAGTGATTATAGCACTTAGGTCTGGAATTATATTATATTTAACAAAAAACTGCACCACTTATGAACTAACTCCAAACTCCCCAGGATCCTAATTAAAAAGTCTCCTGTGGGTAGGGGGTGTACCCAACACTTAACATTTATATTTTAATGCACTATTACTCAACAGCATTGATCAATAAGCTTATTTTTGTAAGAAATAAATAATTATTTGATTATATTGTCACTTTATAGCAGAGCTCCAGGATATTACTGTTAGCGTTATCACAATATTTGATGGTACTATTGTACAGGTGACGAGATCTTAGTAAAGTTAGTATCCAGACTGTACAGTTGGAAACACTGACTCTGACTTAAGTATCTGTATCATTTACTGTGCCACAAGGAATAGGTCAAGAAGCATCACACGTGTAGTTTTTATAAATCAGTTTATTTATTATTAGTACGTATCACCAAATTATTAACGGCTTACTCAAAGGCAATATTTTCCAAACTTTTGCTAGTTCCATAACTTTTGGGCTTATAGTCTAATCAATATACCTCGTCCAGCTCTTAAAAATATTAATAAAATAAGGGGGGAGCAAATAAGTATTATCTTGTGAAGTATAAATCATCATCAACTGTTTCCAGCCTGTAACCAGGTCAGTTTAGTTAAATGCCTCCATTTTCCTCTATTCTTCCATCATTCTTCTCCTCTCACTTGAACACTTTTTGTCATCTGCTCCACCCATCTCTCTCTTGGCCTCCCTTTCAACATTTTTTTTTGGCATAACTCTTTTTTTTTCCATCCTCATTACATGCCCATATCATCTCAGTCTTGCTTTCTCTACTATCTCATGTATAGTATTAACGACCGTTCTAAATTTTAATCAAGACTTATTGGGAAGCTAGACAAAAGTGTTTCGGTGGAGAATAAATATTTATTAAAGTAAAATCTGCGTGCATTTGTTTATTAGACTCGATATTATAAAAATAATATTTCTTGATTAATAAAACTTTGTGGAAAATCCCAAAGTTCCTGAAATTCTTTGCATACCTCGAGGGGTACGCTTACCAGTTTGAGAAAAATTTCTACAAATGATCGGGATGGTGAGGCTATTGCAACTAATATTTTCAAGACTAAGGGAATAATAAATTAGGCTTTAGTTACAACAGCCATCACCTGGGATTTGTAATTAAATGTCGCAAACTATTACTCCCTCAATGCCGTTCAAACCTTGTCCTGAATCATTAGTTTCAATTCAAATACCAGCAGCAAAGGCCTTCAAAATAATATGGTTACGGTAGTTTAGAGGAAGTTCACTCACATTAATATGGTGACACGAGGAAAAAAACCACAGTGATAGATCACATGTTGATGTTAAGGAATTTCTCACTTCAGTGTAAAATATCAATTCACCAACTAACCAAACTTCCATCTAAACCAAAATGATATTTTTATTTCATTCAAATAAACATTTGCACCCTACAAGAGTTAAGACCTCAAAACTTATTCTCTGTACAGTAGTGGCACCACTGATATGTGCAGTGCACTGCTCTTTTGTAGAATCAAATATGCGCAATGCATTGTAATATTACCCCAGTTAACATCAGTAGGAAGTCATTTTTATTGTATGGCACCATTATTTTTATATTCAATTACTATTTTCACAGAGATTAATTTTTATTTTACTCTATCTACAACTATAGTAAAAATTTAGAATTTGTATATCACCATGTCTTACTTCTTGTTCAGATTATACACCTGTATTACTCTAGTATGGTAGAGACAAGGAAGGAAGAGGTAATCTACTCGCATTTCCGGGGAAGGAGAGTGGGAAACTATTTTAATAAAATATAAGTTTTTTCCATATATGTTTTCACAACAAAAGTTAATGTCGAGATGATTAAAATTATATATGTATATTGGGCGCCACTCCTAGGATATAGGAGAAAATAATAATTAAAAAAAAAAACCTTTAGCTCGGCTAACTCTGACAGTGGCACAATTACCCTTTACACTCGAGACCACTGGGTGTGCTCGGGAACATTTTCTGGATGATGCAATGTTAATAATAATTACACTACCTTACTTACACCAATGGTGTGCTGTAAATCTCTACAAGGGTTGAAGGAAAAAACACTTAAAATAAAACATGAACAATTGAAATAAAAATGGATCACTGAATGAACTGTACTAATTTTAAATTACAATAAAAATAATTGAAATTTTGTGTGTTATTATTATTATTATTGTTTCCTTGTTATCACATCCCAATCCTACCTATGGAATTTCGAGTAAATACAATTCTAATCTGACAAAATAAAAATAAAATATATTGTATTACATATATTCCTAAACAAAATTAATCAATTAAAATAATAATCTCCGAACATGGTTAAATTTAGGAGTTTATAATACCAGAGTAAAAGAAAAAACAATATAGGCTAAGCATATATGATAATGGAGTTTTGAGTAAAAGAAAAATTAGTATTGTTAAAAAAAACCAATTTCATTAATATTTTGACATAAAATAAAATATTAATTAATGCTCTGGATTTAATAAAGTGTCTGAATATATTTAGTCTTTTCTGAAGGTTTTATATTAATCCTTGATTCTTGATGATAAAAAGAGAGAGAGTAAATATTTATAGATGAAGATTTGGCTGGATCTCACCAAGAGAATATGTTGTGTCGAAACATCAAAATGTAGGAAATTTGTTTCCTCATTTTAATTGCAAACAATCCACAGATTTAGAATATCAATAGGCTCTAGTTCTTCCCTAGACACTCAGCTTTCTATTGATATATTAATATCCCACTTTTAAACTAAGTTTCCACTTTTAAAATAAATGTATTAAGGAACCACACATATTTGGTTCCATACTTTAAGGTCGCCGAAGAAGAAGACCCCACTCCTCTTCAAAAAGTGTTCTAGGAATCAAATTTAAAAACATTCTATTTTTTTCCCCAAGTTCAAAGAGAAAACTTATACATTATAACAAAAGATAAAATGTTGGCTAGGAACTAGGGATGAATATAATATAAAGTGCAAATTTAATATAAAGTTTGAAATATATGTTAATGAATATTAACATTTCTTAAAAGAATTAAAATGTTTATTTCCATCTGTCAAAATTGAAATGCACACTAGTTTGGAGGTATTTACATTATGTTTTTCTTTTCTTACTTCTTTTATATTAGTATTATTTTGTCACGCCGGCAACACAGCGCGTTAAGCTGCGGCCGAACTTTGAAGTGCATCATTTAAAACAAAAATAAATTGGAAACTATTTATAAAACTAGAAAAATATAAGGAAATATATGATAGGGTGGCAAATAACGTTACACCATTGGGGAAAAAACCACCTTCAATGGACCTGACAGGGATTTGAACTACAATCTCACTATCATTAGCAGGCCAGTCTAACATGAGAATGTCTTAAACCATTGAGCCACTGGTACTTAGATTGTTAGGTAAGCGATATAAGCATTACTATCCTAAGTGTTTTTTTAATTTATAATAGTTGGCTGCAACATAACACACTTTTTTTTAGGTAAATTAAACACTCCTGAGCCAATTATACATTCAATATGGTGTCAGGATTATGCAAATGTAAGAATCCATCTCACGTTCTATTAGCCGGTATTTCAACTACATAATCATGCTCAAACCAGAAATTACATTAAGGTGTGATTTTCTGAATTCATTTGTAAACACTAAAATTTAGGTCAGTGAAATAATACCTTTTTTTAAAAAATTTATTTTAACCCTTTCTCTAGTGTAGTCATTGAACAATGTCTGTGTTTGCCTGAACGTTCTGTGTTGCAAGTGTGAATCAATGTTTCATTGAAATAAACTATTGTAATGCCATCTATCAATGAACCACTGTACTTTCAGCCAGTCTGAATAATTCATACTGAAGCTGATAGATGGAGCTACCAGTTCAATGTTATGTTATGACCATGAATTAAGTAATAAAAATATTTGTCTAATAAGAATATACTAGAAGAAAAATATCTGCCAGGCCTACAATATGCTATGTGTTCATCAGGGAATGAGTAATTAATTGTAATTAAATACTTTTAAAAAAACAATATGATGAAGTAGAATATAGTAAACCGCACTGCAACACCTGTTTTGAGCTGTATTACAAAGGTAATTCAGTATTGATAGTCATGTTGGGTGTTGCATATTGTGCTTAAAATAAGAATTCATTTAGTTTTTAGTAGAGCAGTCTTTATTTATAACTGTTAAAATGTTCATAAAATATTATGAACGAACAATAATGCATATGTCAAACATTAACATTATAAAAGCTGCCATGACAGGCAATATAAAAGCTGTAAATAAGTCAAACAGCCAACAATGTCTTAAGACCACAGATTAACAATATAAATCAGAGAAACAGTTATATAAATAAAATATGTAATTAATGATGGAAGACTTTTTAGCATAAACTATATAATATACAAGGTTTTACATGATTCAATGAGCATTAGATAATTAGTCTTATTGTATAAAACTATGTAACAAAACAATAATTATAAAACTCTTTTAACTCAGGCAATAGGGTAGGTAAGGTTTGCCAACTAAAATTTTGGACAGAGAATTAAGATATAAATAACATGCAGTAGACAATACAACTGATGGGCTAGTTTTATGAAAGATTTGTTGTTTTAAATTGAATAAATATAATAGAATTATAGAAAATTAATAAAAAAATAGAATTAAAAACACTTAACACAAATTTACACACTTCAATATTTCAATGCGACATGATATCTTCCTCAGAAAGTAGTAATTCTATCATATTTATTTATTACTACTTGCTGAATGTACTTTATTTCATATATAAGTATTATTAAAAGTTGAGTATTATTTTGTGCAAATGCTGACTGTAGGCTAAGTACCTTCATTTACTGGAATACAACAATAGAGCAAAAGCACACAGCTTGGTCATTTTAATTTCAGTTAAAAAAAAATACATTAAGCTTTTTTGAAATGATTACCAATATTTGCCAATATAATCATAAACACATAAGACATTAGAAAAAAGTATAGGGCTCTCAATGTTATTATATAGAATTATTTCTGTACCACAATGCTGCTATCTTGCAATGACGACAAGATAAATTACTCAAAGCACTACACATAAAGTAATTACACCAATGTCAAGTCATAGCCCTTTGGAAAGTTTAGATTCCTCTCAAAGGAAAACTTCTCTTTTCAGATATAATTAATTATAAATAAACAAAAGTAGGTACAGTGAAAGGTGAGAGTAAAGAATACAATTTACATTGATGCTACTCGCCCTGTCTCTATCCTGTTTATCATCTTAGTCCTATTTAATGTGTAATGCCATTCTTTTATTTTGGTTGTTTCCTATTTAAAAGAAATGCACTGCACATTTCACACTCTTAGGGTTACAATATAATAAGCTAAGGAAAGTAACAGAAAAACACCAGTTTTCTTTAAGTGGAATTCATTACTTTTTGTTTTTTAGCACCGCTTCTTACTATCCGTTTGGGTTATACACTATACTAATTACACTAATATGTTATGGATTAGGAAGTTCTAGTTTAGAGGAAGTGCACCCGCATTTGTGTGGAAGGAGAGTGTAAAACCATTTAGGAAAAACCACCCTCAGTGCATACGACCGGGATCAAATCTCAATCTGCCCATCTTCGGCAGTTTAGTCTAACAGGAGTGTAACGTGTTAGACCACGCGGCCACCGAAGCAGGTACTTTTTCTTTGTCAAGTTAACAATTTAAAGTGTTTTCCTTTTTTTGATGTGAAAGCCATACTATATTGGTCCTGTTTATTTTTATAATGGTTTTACCTTTCTCAAAAGAGAAAAGATATTGTCTTTACATAATATGTTTTGGTTTTGTACCATCTATTAAATGTTTTTTTATTTTATTTTACCTGTTCCTCAATGCCCTCTAATTCTATATCATTTTCAAGGGTGACCCCATAAAATCTCAGATATCAAATTCCCAAACTTTCCCCAGATCCAAAAATTCAAATTTCCCTGAGTAAAACCTCATAAGAATTTAAAAAAGATGTAACCATTTTTTAACCACACTCAAAAAATAAATTTTTAACTTTGACAGAAATGAATAGTATGCAACCAACTCAAAGATATTAATATTCCTTAAATAGCCAAACATACAATTTTTTCTGATCAAGAAAAAATTCAGACATTTCCCTAATTTTGTTAGTTGATTTAAATTTCCTAACTTTTACAAGTTTTCCTTGAATTTGGTCACCCTGTTTCCCTGTTCGGTTTGTTTGGTCGCTTCATTTAGAGAATGTTAAGGAATGGCATTAACATGCCTGGAGACACGAGACGATATGGAAAAGCACCTCTAGCACACTTAGCCAGGATTCGAGCATAGCTTTCATGTCAACGGCGGCCAAGACCAATACCTTAGTGGAAAAAAAAAAAAAAAATTTCTGATAGGTCTATCTTTAAACCTATTCGAGAAACACAGAGTCAACCATTAATGCAAGTGGCACTAACTTCTTTAGTTATTTATTTGAGGTATTTAACATCCCCTTTCTGAAATGACTGATTATATCAGCACACGACTTATAAACTAACTTAAATTTAGTATAACAGCCAGCAACCGGTCGTTAATTAGTGTGAAAGGGGAAATTCACATTTTCCTAATGATAAATTATTCAGCCATGCCGGGAATCTAACCCGGGATCCTTGGCTCATTAAACAGACATGCTACCGAGTAAGGTAAGGTGTGGACTATTATTAAGAGTTATTTTGTGTTTGTCATTCTATTTGTTCCTATCGCTATTTACTGTACTACCTTATTCAATTATTACAAAAACATTGATATTAAAATATATATACACACTACCCTAAGCCAAGGTGATTATTTCAAATAATATTTCTTGACATTTACAACTCTCCCTACATAAGATAAAAACAAATACATAATAAGTTAGATCAAATTGAAAATTTTGACATTTTTTATAATTATTATCTAGCTGTATATAGTCTAAAGAAGTCAAAATAGAATTGTTCAGTTAGCTTAAGTCCAAATAAACAGTTTTTGAACAGAAATAATAAGATAACATCCAAACTAGATGGCCAAAGTTTTTTTTATCTATTCAAACAAAATATATAAACCTTTCTGTATAATAAGATGGGATAGAAACACTGTACACTGTTTTATCATATATTTCCAAGCCATTAAGCAATAATTCATTTTATAAATCTTTCTGTAGAAATAAATAAAAGATACACATCCAAACAAGCAGGCCACAGTGATTTTTTATCATTTCAAACAAAATATATAAATGTTTACTTATTCTGTTTGAATTGATAAAAGAAAAGCTTCTGACCAGCTAGTTTGGATGTTATCGTTTATATATTTCTGTTAAAAAAACTGTTTATGTATCTATATATAAAATTCATTGTTGAAATTTTAATTAATTATGGTTACTTATCTCAGGATATAATTTTTTAAAGATGAATGCACAACATAAAGATGTAATGCATAGTAAATTGGCTAGTGGCAACTGCTGTATTTGCTATTTTGTTAGTATAACACAAAATTATCACAGATAATAACAAAATGAAATACAAATGTTTATGAACCTAGAAAAAAATTAACATGTTAATGAGCAGTATGGTATAGGCCACACTAAGAGTATGCCGTCAAAAAATTATATTAAGAGTTTTAGCAAACAATAGCTAAAATATTTATGAAATTACATTATTAAAACAAAATTAATGAATTGAGACTAAATTAGATGACATCAAATATTATTATAAGATTTGTATTAAATAATCAAACACATTTCAAATTATGTAGTTGTGTTTTTTTTCCAAATCTTAGTAGCCATGGAGTGGGGAACCATTTAGGTAAAACAATCCCCAGTACCTCCAACCAGGATTTGAACCTCGATTTACCCGTCACTGGCAGTCCAATTTAATGTGTGTGTGATGTGTTAGCCCACGTGACCACCAATGCGAGTAGTGGTACAGTTTCACTGAATAATTTTATCAATGAGTAACAAGCAGTATACAATATATTTGTTTGAACATAAATTATTTTGTAAGTTATTTATGAATTATGACTATAGGGTGTCCACAGCAGAGGTGGTATCTGACAGGTAGGAAAAGTTACCATTTATATCTATTCTCTAGATAATATGTTGAGTTGTTGTTACTTTTGATAGTAAAAGCATTTACACAAACAAGCAATTTGTTTTTAATCATCAATTATCTTTATATTATTGAAAAAATTAAATTACTTATGAAAATAACCATTTGGATGTTGATTTTTCGTGGAATGGCGAACGCACCGAAACAAGGCTGGTTTATAACGCTATGCAAATCGTCTTCGGGTGTGTTCATGTACTGTTTACAAAATAAAAACGTTTTATTTTGAAACAAATATTTTTATAGCTTTCTCTCGCTAAGTTAAAAAAAAAATATTTATTTTGTTGGCCAGTTATAACAAGATACAAATGTGAATATAATACTTTTTAATGTATTATTTCATGTTGGCTTATGTTATCTCTTGTTGTTGTTCTTTCAATAAGTTAAGAAAATGCCAACTACACAGTAATCCTTAGGAAGGATTATTATATTTATTCGATAACACTTTTTATTGATAGTATAATATTAGAAACCAAATAGTAAATATTTCCGAGTACTTTGACATTGGTGACTTTCAGCCAATGTTTGCAAAAGAGAACCTTCTGCCAGCTGTCAGATATCACCTCTCCTACTGTGAATGCCATTTTTTTTTAAACTAACAAATAAAAGGAATCAGGAGCCTGCAATGACCAACAAATGTTAAAGCACTGTCTCGTCTATCTCTGGTTTGAATATGAAAGTCAAGAGGGTTAAGTGCTTGAAGAATTATAATTAAGTTATTTACTTAAAATAAATTCAGTTGCAAAGCCGAGTTTTTGATGGTGAGCCCGTGGCCAATCTTATTGATGCTTGAATAAGGACCACGACAGAAAGAAATGCACCAAACAGTACAAATAGTACTGAGCCCAAGATTTTGAACTTGTCTTTGTTCAAAATTATGTTCGGGTCTCTTTGAAGGGTAGACTGCATCAAACACAATCCTAATTATAAACAAAGAAAAATAAACTCATTAGATATGCCTACCAGTAATATTTAATAGATATCGGTAAGCTTAAAAGTTTCAAACTAATTTTAGATAGCTTTTAAAGTGTTTAAATTTTATATTTAGAAAAAAATTGTAACAGTGTAATTAATGTCATAAAATTAATTGGTTGCAATATAGATAGTCTTTTTCCCACCGCATTTTACTATCTGTTGAGGCTGCATGCATATTATAAGATAATTACTCTAATGAAGTAGGGATCAGGAAGAAAGCCTTTTAGAGATAATATACTTGCATTTGCATGGAAGGAGAGCAGGAAATGATTTAGGAAAAAACATTCTCAGTAAACCCAACTGGTGTTCGAACCCTGATCTCCCCATCATCAGCAGGCCAGTCTAACATGAGAGTAACGTCTCAGACAAGCAGTCAGCAATTAATCTTGCTTACAGGTCGTATAACTTGTCAAAACATTTTGCAGTCCACCTGTATTACAAACCAATCGTAAGGCCTGATTTATAACTTTCTAACCGAATCTGCAAGGAGTCTTTTTTTAAGTTTTTTGTTTTTAATCGTGAATTCATGAACATTTTGTAACTATGTTCACGTTCTTATTATGTTCACAAAAAAGGCAGAAGTTTGGAGCAACTTTGACTTAATTCAGTTTGGCCTACTTCAATAGGCTACATGAAAATGTTAGAGATATCCCGTTATACGGGGTCCATATGTTCGGGTCTACAGATGCCTGCGAAGCGAGATTCTCAGCAATGAACAACATCAAAACAAGTTGAACTAAGAGTACTTGCAGGACTCACTACAAATTGCAACCATAGCACCTGACTTTCACACAATAGCAGAAAACAAAAAAATGACAATTTTCTCTTTAAATTTAAATGTGTACTTACTATTTATATCAATTCTGATTTTATTAAAACTTATGAATAAATAATATTTATGAATAAGTATGCTTTTTAATAACATAGTAGCTTTATTCATTCAAGTAGGTACTTTAGGCTTCAGACAGACTGTTGCCCTGCAGGTGAGAAGGGAGAAATTTGCGGGCCTGATCTGGCCCATGGGTCACGAATTGCCAACTGCTGCCTTAGACCGTTTGGCCACTGAAGCGAGTTGTATAGATAAATCAACACACAGCATGTAAATAGTGAAAATTTCCACTCAACTTAGTATTTATATAGCTAATAAGTCTCTTATGTGTCTATGGTAGGATTTGGGTTAGAAGGGCCACCTGGAAGGTCTATTTTTTTCCTACCAGAATACAACAATATAGTAGGATTTTGGTAAGAAAATAAACCTTTCAGACTTTCCTTCCTACCAAAATCAAGGTATACAATACAACACCATATATGTAAATAAAGGGAAAATAGCGCCAAACAGCTAAATTAAATTAGACATTGAAAGGAAAATGGAAGGGAAAGAGCTACCCATTTGCCAGAAAATTGTAGCTACAATTAAGTAAGTGTGTAAGCCTTGCCCTTCTATACTATTTTCAATATTTAATAATAATTTAACACCATATATGTGTAATCAAACTTCATTAAAATGTTTCATTTTCAAGATGGCTATTACATTTTAACTTTTAATATTGTTATGATAGTTTATCAACTACATACCAGTATATTACATTAATGCAAAGGTTTTGTATTTGGTAGCTCAGTAAACTAATTTTAAAAATAAAAAATAAAATCAGATATAACTAATTTTTCCTACCTGGAAAAACAAAAATAAAGATAGCCGCCAAACTACCAAGCAAATCGATAACAGAGCCAATATCGGGACTGAAAATAGTCAACACGAGAGTAAGGATGAACCAACTGCTCGCTATTATGATTCGCCTCCTGCGTTCATTCAATGCCACATCCATCCCACTAGAGTCAACTAGGTTACACCAGAGGTTGGCAACTGCTTCGCTAGACAAAGACAAGACCATACATAATAATGAGAAAATACTATTATTTTAAAATACAGTAAAATGTGATTTTAGGTATCTGGAAAAAAAAAATGCTTACCGGCCGCAGAAGAGCAGAATAGGATATGTCGTGTAAGTCTTGACAGCTATGGCAATGATACCAGCGATCACCACTGGTTTTGAACTGTCATATGATTCCAAAATGTCACTGGAGACGTTCGAACCAAAAGTGAGGTAGCCGTACACACCGGCCAGCGTGTACGCCATAGCACACACCACAATGGCCCAAGACACACAGAAAGTAAAGTTGCAGAGATTTCTCTCTTTAAGACACGAGTAGATAGGGATCACACTCACATGACACTGGTAGCCGAAACATATCACGGGTATAACGAGGAATACGTCTGTCCAGTGGTCCGGACTTGTTTTCACCGGTCCAGGGATGAATTCGCCACTGTACTTTTCGTATACTATGAGAAACACCACATACATGACTTCCACCACACCCAGCGAGCTAGCATACTTTAGGAAATCGATTCTTCGGGAGTAGCAAAACGGTAAGATTAGGAGGGTGGAACTTATTGTGATGGTGAAGCTACGGTTCATATACCAAAAATGACAAAAGTCTGAGCCGTGAAGGGATGACAGGATCCTGTCGTATTGGTCACCGATTATGATGAGGAAGGTGATGCAGGTGCCAAAGCAGTAGAGAGCGACAGCGAGAGACCCTATCCAGAGGCCTTTACGGCCCCAAGCCCACTCCAACACTTCCTGTAGTGTTGTAGCCCCTGCTTGGTCTGAGCAGTAAGCCAGGATAATCAACGCAGCCACTATCCAGAACAGCAACAACTAAAAATAAATACAATCAATTTCTTGAGAATGTTGGGGGGGAAAAATTGCTTGTGTTGAATACATTCTTAAAATATTGAAAGCAAAATGTTTGTAAGCTACTTTTAGATTCAAAAAAGGAGATAGGCTACCAGTTAAGCTATAATTGTTCATGATTAACTGTGAGCTAAGTTAATATGAGTTAACTAAAAAATTTAACGTTTTTATTTGCCTTTTGTACTTTTTAATATAATTTCGAATTAAGTCAGGAACTTATATTTTCTTATTTTCATAGGCCTGTAGTTTGTTTCTAGTCCTTGTAGTTCAAACTCTTAAAGTAGCCATCTTATAGCAATAATGGTTACCGGCAACAAACTAGTAAATTATTTAGGAGTGAAGATAACGGCAATCAAGCTCAAAGTAAGTCTAATGCCCAAGTATGAACATAAGACATGCTACAAAGCTATTAAAGAAATGCAGGTCCTTAGGGGTGTGCTAACAATGCGGCTGAGCAGGGCCCCACAATTTGCTGGAGGGGGCTGGGCGTGCTTGCTTAGGTGTGAGTGAAAAACCAAATTGGGGTGGAGAATATTTTCTTACTCGGTCGTGTAGTAGGCTTCCTGTATAAGCGAACTAGCAAATATTGTAGAGAGTTTAAAAACCAATAATAACATGATATGGTTTGATTTATTAAACAAATTAAGCGAGTTCTCAATTTTAACTCTCGGTCTACCAATTTCAACTCTACCCATTTGCATTTGTCTGTCTGTGGTGGATACGTCTCACGATAACTTTTGAACGCATTAATGGATTAAATTCAAACTTAGTAACCTACAATTGTTCTTTGAGCCTTTATACAGATCAAGTTTGTTAAGGAAGAAAATCGAAATAAGGGTCGAGGAGAAATTAATCCTTATATATGTATAAAAACATGACTTATAACATTAATTATTACAGTTATATTCAACTTTAAGGCCATTTCTTGGTACCTTATCCGGCTAAAATTTGGTCTATTGGTGCAAAATTCTGTAAAAGCATCTACACAAAAATTAAGTTTTTTAAATTATTTTTGGTGGGAAGGGGGGGTTTAAGGCAGAAGCAGAGACTAAAGCTTTATTCACACGTTTGCTGATAATAGAGAACAGAATTTGCTTGAGTGTCGCAGTAACTCACACACCCATGATGCATTGCAACGTAAACTTAAACAGCTGATTATCTGCATATATTATTTTCTAGTGAATACACATATCTTTTAGCTCACTCTCCCGATGGATGCTTTCAAATTATAATACTGTGTCATGGCCCAATATCGATACACACGCTTTCCATTAACGGATTATTACAAATCTCCTCACAACGGCCAACGAGGTTGTCTGCTTGCTTCTGCCTGTAGAGTGCATGCGTTGTAAAATGTGCATGCGAAATTATTTGAGATGGTTGAGTTTGAGATTTTATTGGTTCTCCTGTGTTGAACATCTCGGGCAGAGCAGATGAAGTAGAGAAGGGTTGAATTTTAGCAGAACAGTTTGCATTGATGAGGCAGAAATCTTGTGATTGGCTTAGAGCTTTCCATGTGACTTCGTAACTGTTCTGAGCTTGTTTATCGGCGGACTTGTAAATCCACAGTAAGGCTAGGGGGCAGTTTTGAAGGAATATTAAGATTTTTGGTAGCTTTTAAATAGGTAATGTTCTAGTGAATACATTCTTAATAGGCTATATATTTATCGAAACCCTTACTTACTGCCTGGACAGACAACGCAGTGATAATACCACCAGCTTGGTCAAATGCCTGGGGAAAATTGAGCAAGCCAGCACCCAGAGCAGCATTGATGATTAAAAATATAACCGCCAACTTGTTGGAGCCAGTGCCTGCAAAAAAAAATTACTTATGTAAGCAGTGACGGATTTAATATCCCCCCGCCCCCTCACTCAAATCCCACAAACAAAGAAATCAATTTTAATTTTCTATTGTACCTATATATTATCTACAGCGACCAATATAGTGGCGGCAGAACTGTATTAGTGTAGGGAAAGAAAACNTAGGGAAAGAAAACAAAAAGGTTTTTTGTGGATTTGCCTTCCACCCCCACTCCCACCTTCACGATAGTCTTTCCCATTTTTTTAAATTTTTTCATTTGAAATTTGGATGCTTCCAGAAGATATTTGGAGTGATCCTCCTTTGGAAAATTTTTAAAAATTTGATGATTTTTGAAGATAATATAAGTTGTCACCTGGATTTTTATAAATGGAGTCTATTTGGAGTGGCCCTCTCACAGTAAATTTTTAAAATTGGATGCCTCTAGAAAATCTTTGGAGTGATCCCTAACTGGCACATTTTTGAAAATTGAATGCCTTTAAAAGTTATTTGCAGTATGATGCAAGCCTTTCATCTTCATATTTGAGAATATCAGAAGGTGTGAAATATGTCTTGAGGGTGGAATCTATTTAGTCATTTTTTCAATAAACTAAACTGCCGAAGACGGAGAGAGACGAGTTTAAATCCCGCTCCGGTATACTAAGTGGTTTTCAGCTCTCCCTCCACGCAAATGCAGGTTTTCTTACACAAATAATATCCATAATTTCTAACGCATTAGCGTTGTTAGTTCATAAGTGTACAAACCGAAAGGGTAGTAGGATGAGGTATTAAGAAATACTGAAAAAAAAACCCACACTTACTGGTATTTTACTTTTAATGATCTTAATGAATTGTGGAAAAAATATAATCTCTTACACACCTATGTCTTCATTACTTGAAGTACTCAGTGCTGTAGTTAGAATCAATTCATTATTATCTGTGATTAAAAAATCATTTGATTCATAATATATTTCTTCCATTTCAGAAGATGCTACTTAAGTTGTTTGGTTTTAAAATAATATGCCTATAAATATAATTTTAAAGATTAGTTTTAAAATATCAGTCTTTACAGTGCATTGTCAAAAAAATAAGCGTTAGCCCTAGTGTAAAGATAATAATTAATTACATTTATATCATGTAGTTATAATTTTTTTTTATCTACAATAACAATTGTAAACATAAACTATAAAATCATAAATAGAAACAACCAAAGATAAGAAATTTAATAAAACGTATTTGTCTAACACTTTATGGTTTGACATTGGCTAAACAGTTATACCAACGAGAAGATACATTTTTTGTCTATAACAAACGAGTGAAAACGTTTGAAAGATCAAGCTGTTCTATAGAAGTTTTTTTTTAGATTTTGTCTCACCATAAACATCAATAAAATCCTTAGTTAAGATGGATTCTGCCCACCCCCATGAAAACGTAAGAAAATACTTACTACCCCCACCCCAAAAAATCCTTACATAATTTATGGATGGGCCCTAGCTTGCGAGTTATTGGCAAATATTTCTTTTTTAAATTAAGGTCTTGGAAATCGGGAGTTGATTATAATGCATTTTGATGAACAATATGTTTCTGTAAAATATGAATAATGAACAATAAGTTTCTTTCATTGATGCCTCTTGGTGGAATGTGATGCTCTTTTTTTCCATCGTATTTCTGCAAAAATGTCTATCTGGTTACACAAATCTTACGATTTTTGAAGTACATGATAATTTTGTAATAAGGAAGCAATGACAATCAATTTTATAGAATTCAATATAAATTATTTGGTATGAGAAAAATATGAGAAAAAATTTGAATGAAATTGTAGAAATTTGGACTGTATGTTTATATAAATTAATTAAGATGGTAGATTTGATTAATACATATATGATATTTGATATCAAAACATAATTTTAAATTACAATCTATTTCATTCATTAATTAACTTGATTAAATGGATAGTTATTAATTACACATAAATTATTAAAAAGATATATTTTTAATCATTTATCTCATATATTCAATCAAATTAATGAACGATGTCAAAATGCCTCATACCCTGTATGGGTGTAAGCGAAAAAGAGATACCCGAAAGTTTCTCTCTCTCTTACACAATGGTCTGGAGACGACAGCTCGAAAATTTCGGTCACAGATGTCCATCCAGTTTATATTATAGAGAATAGAGATCAATGAAAAAACCATACAATCATTTTAACACAAACTTTACAGATCTTTCGTGGTAACGATCTGTGTGAACTGTCAATCACGATTGCCACAAACTTTTGTAGAGTCATAACGTAATGCTAAACTGATTGTTATATTTTTAAACAAAAATCTCGAGTGTTTCGTTCATAAAAAGAAGTATTTTTTAGTAAAGAAAATGTTTTATTTTACAAGAAAATTTATATCTTATTGGTATTTTCGATATTTAATGGTAACTGAACTCTACATGGTTGAGAAATGGGAAAGAAATGTTGTCAATTTCACGTTATTAACCATATTCCTCATGTTGTTTTATTTTAACTATACTGTTCTTCTGAACATTACATCTTCATTGGTGAGATAAGCGTCGGAGTAATGTGTTGATCAACTTATTCTTAAACTGTTTCTTCAGTGTTTGATAATGATAGGTAGTATGTAATCTACTTTTTGTCCTACTCTAAGCCCCGTCTACAGAATTTGTATAGTTCTTAATAACCCTTAGAAATAGAATTTGCGTGTACACAGTCCATATCCTTAATAATAGGACCGTGCCAACCAATAAGAAAGTCTGAAACTACATCCACTTTAACTCTTTGGAAGAAAATTATCTAGGGCTGTATCAGAAGAGTCGTTTTAACTCGTGCCCTTGATAATTGTATTGGCAATCACGTGGCCAAGTGTAGATCTGTCCGAATAGTCATGAAGGATGCAGATGCACCCTGCTCGAGATCTTGATCACCATGGATACGAAAGCCACATCCATGCGCTGTATTGGTTGCGGTGTTTGACTGGCAATTGTTTTAATATTATCGTTTTGTCTGCTAGAGCACAGACTTATGTTTTCTGCCATAGTAAATAAGGATGACGTTTACATAACAATTTCTAAAATCTTCGGTTGGAAACAGTACTGCTAGCCCAAACGTGTTGCCTGTTACCGTTTGAATAGTTTGATGCAGTCATCACTATGAACAGCAGGAGAAGTGTAAAATAATCAAGTCTAAAACTCAAGGGTTCGACTAGGGAGTCTTGGACTATTTAGATGCAGCCTAGAGCAAGGCTCAAGTGGATGTTATCTGTGAAGCCGAAGTATAAAGAACACTAATGGAAAATTTAACCTACCAAAGCGACGACATTCTTTCTGAGAACTATGCAATACTCAGAACATAATTTTTGATATATCATGCTTACCGGGGTTTTTAAATTTTCTAAAATAGCTCCCTATGTTCCTCAAACTATTGTTTCTTTTTGTATTTGTTTCCATTGCAAAACGGATCCTTTCACTGCAATTGGTGGCTTTTATTTCAATGCATGTGCACATATTTACTGTATTGTGATTGGTAGTACTTAGCAGTCCGTATCGACTAGTCCTTATCGACTAGTCCTTAGAAAGTTCAAGTCGAGGTCAACTTTTCCTGAATCACAAGGACTAAGGACAATTTTGCGGACAGTGCAATTTCTTAGTGTGGAATTGATCTGTTACAGACCACTATGCACTAATGGATATGGAGTCTGTAGACAGGACTTTAGGGATTGTTTCATGTTTATATAGCTGGCAAATAATTTATTCTTAATAAGTTACTTATATAAAACACTGGACATAGGTCTACTTTTATTTAATACAATGTGTCCCTGTACATGTCACTTATTACAAGAATCTTATTAATTTATAAGATTTAGTCTACATTATTAATTTAAGGTAACTTCAAACGGGGAGATTTTGTTACCAATTTTTTTCTTTAAATGTAAGGTTTACCGTTAACTTATTTATGTTAACTTATTTATGTTACCCAGTCTGTTTATACTGCTTGTGTACTAATTACAGTATTCTGCGCTAATATTTAGGGATTAGAAACGTTGAATTGGCAACAGACACAATATCATGTATTTAATGCACTTTTTATTTATTTATTTCAAATAAAATACACTAATTATATATTATAGGCCTATTCTACAAAGTTGATTTGTAAGGAAAAGAAGGGGGTAAAAAGTTAGCTCACCTAAGTCACAACTGGTCTCTCTTAGGTTTGTGATGTCATCTAATGGGTGTGGCGTTTCTAATCAGTTTAGTTTGGATTGATTCTTGCCTGAGTTTACATCGTGTAATTTCATTAGTAGGTTAGATGTTCAAGATTTCCTTAAATAAGAAAAATATATTAATGTGTCTCAATTGCATTATTTGGGTTTGCTACATTAATTGTGTTCATTGTAGACAATTGTTGCATGTTTGTAAACTCGATAATTCTCTAAGATATCATTTTAGGTGTGATATTTGTTCTAAAACTTAGATACATACCTTTTTTTAAGCAAATGCCACACCAACATTTTAGTTCTTAGTAAACTATTTTTTTATTTTTTCAAAATAGTTAAAATAATATTGTTTTATTTAGGCGCTTACATATAATATAGCCTACTTATTGATTTCACCATATTATTTGTTTCAAGGTATGTTTAATCATATAGCATTAATATTATAGGATTTTTCCCCCCATGTATTTAGGGTATTAAATGTGCACTTTCTGAACCGACTGGTTCTATTAACTCACAACATTTTTTTTAGCGCAAGTCAAAGCCCAAGGGTCTACCAATTTAGCTGGGAAAAATATTTTCACTTAACTTCCAGGGCTATTTTACAAGCCACAATTGACATAGGACCGACTGCTTTACCTCCTCCGAAGAAAGCTGTGCTACAGTTTTTTTATCGATCAAGGAAAATCTGTTGACCCTGGCTGGGTTTGAACCCACTAACATTGAGCCTGCCTAGTATAAAATATTGATCAAAGTATAATTTAGGCCTTGACTTGTATTGTCTTTATTTCTAAGTATCAACAATAAATTAATTCTCATAATCGTTTCAATATCACACTTGTTTTTGGAATTAGTTATTTATTTTGTAACAATATTATTAGGAACATTTTATTATTATATGTGGTTATATATTATTTACTCTCAGATTTGTAAATCTGTGTATTATTATTAAAGTCTAGTTGAATTCATTGAATTTTTATAAAAACTGCCAAACTAATTTAGCTTAATCCAATCCTTATTTATTTTAAAATGATAACCGATCAAACCACCGTTAAAAGTTTTTTTTAAGCACTGCTTCTCATGACCTATTCGGGTTATACGCATATGCACTAATATGCCAATGAGCTAGGGATGAGGAAGGCTGAGTTTAAAGGAAGTATACATGAATTTGCATGGAGGGAAAGTGGGAAAACATTTAGGAAAAACCACCCTCAGTAGACCCGACCGGGATTTGAATCCCTCCCTGTCATCGGCAGTCTAGTCTATCATGAGAGAGAGTGACGCCTTAGGCCTTAGAGTATGTGGCCATGAAGCAGGTCATTAGAAGTTATTTTAAGGTATAAACAGGTCTTTCATCCACAACACAGACAACAACATTGGTCCCATATCGTCTTGTTTGCAGTGATTGACAGGTACAGGGATCGAATCTCTACCTGGTGTACTGAGATAGTTTTTCTTAAATTGTTTCTCATTTACCATGCAAATGTAGATACATATTCTTTAAATCGTACCTTAATCACCCGTCCACTAGAGCAAGTAAATATATAGATAGCCCAAGCAGATAGTAGAGTTTGGAGCATAATAAAAGGTCTATTCAACAATTCACTTGAAATTTTTATGCAAAAAAAACCTTTTTATGTAATTTAGTCCTTTTGTTGTTTTAATTTGGTTGGTGGGCTCATGGATACAGGGGTGGACTGGGCCACCGGGAGATATCCTGGGGGAGAGCTTATTTGATTAGGGCTTAGACTAAAATCAAGCTACCCAATTCTAAATATTATTTATTATTACATTTTAATCAAAAGTTCCAGCGAGTCAAGTCTTAGGGTGACCATAATACATAATTTTTGAAGCTATACAATGACTATGGTATGAATGTTAGACTGTCTGAAGTTGTTTGTAAACAATTTCTTAAGCCAAACTTACAAATTCACTCTTGCAATAGACTGGACTGCCGATATTGGGGAGAATGGGGTTTGAATCTAGATTCGGATGTCCTAAGGGTGTTTTTCCCTAAATGGTTTTCCACTCTCACTCCACACAAATTCGGGTATACTTCCTCTTAATTCAACCTTCCTTATATATAACACTAATCATAATTAGTATGTATGTGGTGTATAGCCTGAACGGGTAGTAAGATTCCCAGCATTTTCTCATTTGAAGCATTTATGCGCATGTCATTAGAAAATAGTAAGCTGATGTTTTAATTGGCTTAATAGTAAAGTAATCATTGATAATCATACTGAAACAGTTTCAGGAATAAATTTGCTAGTAATAAAAATATAAATACTACATCCCAACACTTACAAATTAAACTGAAACATAGTAAGTAGGCTACCAGTGGTATGTATGGATGCTCTTTGTTTCAAAATGTACCAATCCTATAACTATTTTTAAGACCTTTTTTTTTAATGATAAAAGAGAGTTAATAATTCTATATTTTTTTTTCTTTTTCAGCCAACCATTTTGTCCTGACTAAACTAGATTTCAAAGTCAATTAAAAACTGTGCCAATAATGATTGCAGTTTATCAGCATTATCATGAACGAGCAAATATTTCAGAAGATAAACTCAATGGATTTGTGAACATTCTTTTGGGAAAATGTGTCTTGAAAAATGAAAGCTAATGTAAGGTTTATTTTATACAAAAGTTAATTTTTTTAATGTGGAAATAACTGAACATTGCTGTTGACACTAAGAAATAATCACTTTTTGGTCCTTATAAAAATTTAATAAAGTGTGCAAACGTTGTAGGAATTGATAGTTATAGTATTTTGGAATGAAGTCAATCATCTCTTGTGATCTTTTTATTTACAATATCCTTCAATCATCTTAAAAAGTTTTTAAATAAAACATCTCAAAATAAAGATGAAATTAAATTAACCTAAATAAAAAAACTATGCTAAAGAGCTGTCTTAACATTTTACTCAGCAAAAAAAATTTAAGTACCAGCACATTGGATTGAAAATGAATTAAAATAATGTGAATATCACTACAACCCTCCCTTGTATCCCATTATTGCAGATTAAGATGATGTTTAATTCAATTTCCAGTTAAGTGAAGTTTGGTGAAATAGTTCCGACCTCTTTCTGTTTTAACCTATTATAGGTTAAAACAGAAAGAGGTATAATAGCTCATCTAGGGCGAGATTGTGGGTGGCATCTAGCAGAAGGTAAGGTTCTTTATTGCATATATTGGTTGGAAGTATTTTTAGAATAGTTTGATAACACTTTTTATTGATAATATTGTACTACTAAGGGGGGGGGGATGACATTAGCAAGTTTCAGCCATTGTTTGCAATAAAGACTATTCTAATATCTTTCACTACCTACATTCCCACTGTAGATGAGCTATAGTTAAGGATCACTTGATCTGTTTCCACATAATCTTGTAAGCCGTCAACTAAATTCCAAATGTAATCAAGAATATGATACAATTGTAAAGCTATATTTCTTATATTTAGCCACAGGGTAGCATAATCATCCATTCCACTCTTAAGATGAATGGATACATTTTACCAACTATTTTAACTTGCCTAGTGTTTATCCAGTTAGAAAAAATAGTTTCCCAAGCAGCGTTGTCAAAACCAAAAATTCTTTTGTAAAATGTTATTAAAATAATGGTAATAAATTAGATTAATAAATATACTTTTTAGAATGCCTATTAAATAATGTAATTTCAAGAGTGGCTCGTGAAGTGTAATAATCCTGACCCAAACATATGTATTTTTTAATGAATTTCTTAACCAGTGTATCATACTAGTTTGATAAAAGTGGACGATAAGTTTATTTAGGGATTTCTGCAGGCAGAATATAAATTGAGAACAAACATTTTAAGGGAGGTATGAGGTCTTTGAATACTTGGAATATTCAAGATTAAAAACAGAACCATTTCACTTTTTGTATCTGATGTAGTTTCTATGAATTTTATAGCGATGGAATAGTTACTCTACAAGGATTTATAAAAAATACTATTCAGATTCAGATTTGAGAAAAGTGGATTACACTCATCACAAATTTAAACAATAATATCGTCCATTCTTCCAATAGTTCCCTGCACTTCCCGAAGGTGTCCTGTCTTTGAAACTTTCCTTAAAATGCCAACGTTATAACTATCATAGTTTGTTGCATTTAAAGATGATGAAATGCCATTATCAATTTAAATTTCAGGCAACAAATTATTTGAGTTCTTTTTGAACACTTGATTGGAGGCCCTGCAGATACAATGTACTTGAAATTTACACGTCTTTAAAAAAATATAAACATTAAAAGTTACAGGGGAAAAGAGGAGAAAATCGCATAACACACATTTCCCAGGATAACTTTTATATCTAAGGACCCCAGAAAATACTTAGTCCTTTTTAATTAATTTAAAAATGACAGTGACATCTTTTAACATTTATAATAAGAACATTAGAAAGGTCTCAGGATCGTCTAAAAGATGTAGGCACAAACTCAATTTTATCTAAAATTGCACTTTTTTGCTTGTAGCTACCCTTAAAATATAATTTGGTAATCACATGGTCGTAATAGTTTTAGAAATCCAGTTATGTTTCTTATTAAAAAGATTAAAAAGGAAGACATTTGAGTTGTCATTTTGTATCTAGGATGGTTTTAAATGAGCTTTTTCATAGACCTGCACAATGCGCCCAATCGAGTTTTCGATTTTGGCCTTATTATGATAATCTTATTAACTGTGTAAAGTCATTAGAATAGACTAAACATAGATAGATCAATTGTATGTTTTTAAAGCATCTACATTAGGTTCCTGGTACTTTACATTTCTACAAATTACATAATAATGAAGCAAGAACAAAAATCTAAGCTACACCCAAATGATATTTACATTCAACCTATAAAATTCAATAAAACAGTATTATCATTAAAAAAATCATTCTAAAAAGTATATTGATTTGTAAAAAAAATATTTAAATATCCTGTGTTTTTATATCTTTTATTAACTAAAAACTTTATAGAAATAAATAACTATAATGAACAAAAAATCATGTGATTTTTATATCTTGTTAAACATTTTACTAAAAATTATTATATTTTGATGTTTTTTCTACCTTAGTTTAGAATCGATGAAATGTTTTCTTGGCACCATTTCCATTGGTGAACTTGTCCTATATCACTGGTCTAAGATATCACTCTCACAATAGACTGTACTGTACATTGAGGGTGGATTTTCACAGATGGTTTTACACGCTTCCTCCACCCACACAAATGGTGATTACACTTAATATAAATTCAACCTGCCTCCTCCTTAACACATTAGTGTAATTAGTAACTATGCATATAACCCAAACAGTAGTAAGAGACAGAGACAAAAATATAATAAATAAGATATTGTCAACTTTTAAAATCATATTTGATAATCATTTAAAATATTTACTACCCGAATCTTTGAAATAATTTTTCTCTGTAGTCAGTATAATACATTGGTTTCTGATGTATTAATAAAAGTCTATCAAAGTTTTGAAAAAAAAACTTCTGGATTTGTGTAAACTTTCTTTACTCTTCCCCTCTCCCCCCTTTTTTTGTTTGATAAAGGCAACAATGCCGAAATATCTATTTGTGTTTAAATGTGTTTTAAAAGTGTGTATGAGTACTTCTACTGTACAAGACAGAAGAAATTAAGAGGTCGTCTAACTTGTGTGCATTGGATTCTTCTCCTCTTCTTCCCTGGTTGGACTTTCTTAATTAAATTTGGGCCCATACATTTTGCCAGAAAAAATATTTTCACATACCTTCCAGTGTTCTTTTACATGCCATAATCAATATAGGACTGGCGGCTTTACTTCCCCTCCGAAGGAAGTTGCGTTACGGATTTTTACCGCCCAAGAAAAATCCGTTAACCCCCGGCTGGGTTTGAACCCACGGACATTGTGTAAACACCCCCTTTATTCACCAATGAATAAAGGCCGGTGCACAACATAAAAAACAACAATAGGGATTTCAAAAGATAAATAACAATAATTGCAGAGGAACCGATAGGACCATCTCAAGGTAAATAGACCGTACTCAGGTCCATTTGTCTTCTGCTTCCCCGAACCCACTCTACAAATATTTAAAAATTCTTCCAGCAATTAGTAAAGGAAATAAACATGATTATAAGAAACATAAAATAATACCAAAAGTAAGTAATAGTCATTTTATTAATATAAAATGTAGATATTTTGAATATGGTACAATATAACAAAGGAATATATATATGTATATTTTAGTATAACAATAGCAATAGTTCCAAGTCTCATCAATCAACTAAAACTTCGATTGCTCTAGTCATTTAATGACAAAAATTCAAAATTTAGAGTATTCATAACTCTTCTAAAAAAAACTAAATACAACAGTGGACTGAATGTCCTTAACCTGACCAAGCCTATAACTGCCAGCAGGGCTATTATGACCACGACGCAAAACGAATTTGCGACCGTTAGCAGAGAGACGCTAGACTTTGCGTCAAAAGTTATTAT
>CABFWO010005734.1:0-43324 GCA_902155825.1 Timema genevievae | reverse complement strand
CATACACACATACACACATACACACATACACACACATACACACATACACACATACACACATACACACACACACATACACACATACATACACCTAATTACGTCGTTTCCTTAAGTGTTATGCAACTTAAATAAACTTATTTTATAGATTTAAACACAAAAATTTATCTTAAAGTAAACTGTTGTTTAGTAATTTGATTAAAAATACCACACAATTATAGAATTTAACAGTCAATTATTTATTTATTTTACCACCTGTCCGGGCTATATGCAGCTTAGCCTCTCTAATGAGCTAGGTATCAAGAAGGAAGTATTGAGGTAAAATACGCCCGTTTTAGATGAAGGGAGAGTGGGAAACCAATTAGGAAAATACACCTTCAATACACCCGATACACATGTGAACCTTAATTTCCCCACTATTTACTGGAAAACAAAACTATATGAGTCTACCCTTTAATCCACGGGCTGCAGGTTAGTTGTGGCCGCACGAGCTTTTTACCTCTAAAGAGACAGGTGAATTGCGACCCCATATATTTAGAGCCACGTAAGAATGGCGGCCCGGGCTGTTATCCTAACCTAACCTAACCTAACATCCAATTTTTTGCCAAAACCTTTAAATTACAACAACTGAGAAAGTTAGGATATTACAAGGGATGTCGACGTGAGACGATGATAGTTTCTATCTGAAATTTAAGACAGTATGCTAGAAAGCACACTGATAATTAGGTTGACGCAACTCATACCTCTCCCTCAAGTGAGTGGGGCGCCATTCATACGTGTCTCTCTTAAAAAGCAAATCGTACACGATTTCAAGATTAGGCCGCAGCTCACCTACACAGCCTTTAGGCCGCCTAAAGCCCCCCCTCCCCGTCCCTTCCAAAAACCAAACTCTTGTTTATAGGCTAACCAAATACTCTAATAAAATGCCAACACTAAATTAAAAATTAAGGGCATGATATTTAATGCTTAAACAGAAAAATACACATTTGTTTGCCTTAACTGTGACGTTAGCTAGGCAAATATTTGCCGTGATCTATGAATTACGATACAATCATACTAATTGGAAAACAGTGTTATTGAAGTGCTTTAAACAAATATATTTACATTGATCCAAAGTTATCTCATAATAAAAAGGATAATTCATTTTAATTAAAGTCAAGTGTTTAGAAACTTTTTTTCAAGCGTTATTTATAACGCTAAAAGAATGACATAAAATAACACAATTTCATTCAATGCTAAAAGTGATATATTAAAACAACTACCAGTTGATAAAAAGTTATTTGTTGAACGTTCTTCCTTAAAAGATTATTTAACGAGTGGTTTAAAACAAACCCAATTATAATGCTTGTGTCAAATGGTTATGATGTGAATTAAGTCATACATGTACCACAATTCAAAAGCATATTCAATCGTTATAATTACTGGTATTTTGTTATGTCCTTTCAATCTCACCTACGCGGGAAACTCTGTTTTACTCATTAACAAGTTCGATTGTTTTCTATAGTCAGACAGGGAAAATAATATATCTATATACAGGCGTATTCCAAAAATAATACAAAATTCATCAATTATATTAATTAACAAGTTAAAAGTAAACATTGAATATGAAAATTCATCATATTCATATCAATAATGCACTTAGGTTTTGAAGGTTTTAAAAAAATGTACATTTATTTTTGTTTTTAATAATTCCTAATAGTACAGAGCGTAAGTGTCAATACTTCTATAGCACTTCAAAATTAGTTGTTATTTTCCCACTTTTAGTAAAGTATTTTATAGTCTATATGACTTTTTAATGATATTATTTATCATCTGGATATATTTCGACCACATTGGAAATCATAAGTTTAAACACATCAATTTTTTTTAACATATAACTTTTAAATTAAATCAACATCAATTTTGTACGAACATTTTGTAAGTTATGAAATTACTTGTCACTTTATTTATTTATTCAATTTATTAAAACCCCTGATTGTATTAGTGATATCCAACCTAATAATTTGTATTGATAATTGCACTGCTAATACGAAGGAAGTAACTGCAATACAATAGGCTGCCAAACATATTTTAACTTTAATATTTCTTATACTAAGATACTCTTTTATAAAACAATATTTTTGGAAAAAATACCATTGAAATAACAGAATGGTCACCACTATAGTTTATTCAAGATTGAAACTAGATTGAAGTATGTTATTTTAACTTCTGATCTTTTTTAGTGAATACGTATTTAGACACCACTTTAAAAATTGCGCAAGTGCATTTATGCATTTATTTTCTTATTTTATTGAATCTAGGCCCTAATAAACATCAATATGTAATTAACGTTGATCAGTGAGTGTATGGATAGGGTTCCCAACGCCATATAAATTGTGATGATTTGTTTAAAAAAGTTAATCAGCTGTAGATTTGCACAAAGATCACAAAATGTCTGAAATATAGTTGAACTTTGATTTAAATTCAGTGATTTTGACAAGCTGAAAAGTTGACTTAGATTATTTTTTGCCTATACTTGACGATTATAATTGGCGTATTATTGGACTAGGTACATGAAAGAAGTCATTGAAAATCATCTGGTAGTTCTCCACTTCCTCTTATCCTCGCCCACCAGATGGATAGAAATAATGATAGTAGGTTCTACAGGGCAATTCAAAAGTCTTCATACTTTGGGAAAATTTTCTTTTTATTCATAAAACATGCTAAATAGGACAGGATGTGTCTCCTGTTGAATTATTTTGTAACCTTGTGACAGCTTCAGGATCCAGCCAGGAGAGTGGTCTTTATAGGCTACTTTTTAGACAAAGGAATTTCAGAATGGCATCTTTAAAAAAATCCCTAACTTATAAATTTTAAAACCATGTGTAGAAACCCATCCCCTCACATGCCTCCACCATGGTGGCTCGTATAATACAGCTCCATTAGTTATCTAAAGATGTGGGTATATTGACATTATTTTGTTTAGCTTTAAAGACATGTCACACATTATTATAATAGTATACGGTAGTATTCACTAGAACTAAACAGTGTGATATTTATATTGGGTATTTTAGATTTGAGAGATAAAATAGATATAATTAATGTCTTGACACCTGATTTGTAAGGGTGTCGGTCACCCCTTAATGTTTTCAAATTTGCCTTCAAAATCTTGTTCTCTTAAGATAGATAATCTAAATGTACAGTATACTTGCCTTAGATTATATCGTAATGGAGAGAGTGGGCAAAAGTTCAAAATGTTCAAGTCAAAGGTTAAATTTCCTTTGCTTTGACTTGTACACCCACATTAACCTTCGTAATTTCGAAACATTTCGAGGGAAGAAGAAAGATTTCGATATATTATAAACATATTTTACTGTCCTACTAAATATGACATATTTGATCATATAATAATTTTGTAAAGCACTACCAAACAATATTTTAGCACCAACTGGGAATCAAATGAAGTATATAAAGTAAGCATAGATACATCCATATATCGATATATCAGTGCCATCGTGTTTAAACTAAAAAGTGTGAATATTTTGTTACTAACATCAATAAACTCAGAATAAATTAACTGTAGTAAAAAAGTTACAGTTTAAATATATATATTTATTGAAAGTGATATTTCCAAATAGTGGGATTAATGCAAACAAATCCATTCTGTTACAACCTGTTTTACCAGCATAATAAAAATTCACTGATTTTGGAATATAAAAATTTTGTGATGAGGTATTTGTGTGTCAGCAAAATAAAATTTGTTAAGTGGGTTTTTTATATATAAAGCTGTGCAATCCAAAAAATTTACCTCTACTTCGGCTTCGACATTGCTTCGCATGTTTCAAGCTGTGCTTTGCAATTAGAAGGGAACCTATGCAAACCCATATTAATATATGATCATCATATATATATATATAAGAAAAATTAGCACTTTTGCAGTGAAAAAATATCATCAGCTCAGTCTGATGATAGAAAAAGCACCACTCTTCTTCTGTGCAGCAACGTTTCTTGTCTAACAATACCTGATGTACTTTAATATTTGACTAACCACTCATTGGAGAAGTTGAGGGTTCTCATTGAAAATAGAAAACATTGCTAATAATACGCCAACTGTTAATATTTATGCCCATCACGTCCCCCCACTGCAGCCAAATTGATGAGAGTTTACTAAATATCTCAGTCGCGTATCCATAGTATTAAATCGAAAGGCGGCACAGTGACAGTTTCAAAGGTTACTTAAATCACTTTAAAATATTTGTGATTTATGTGTATCACAAACTGATACGTATTGATTATCCACAGAATCATTACTGATAAATGATTCAAATTAAATCAAATGAAAGATGAAAACCTGGACACAAGAATCAAGCCCGAAACCTTTAGCTTTGCAGACCAAAGCTTTACCACTCAGCCATTTTAGTTCGTCTTGTAATCAGGTCCATATTTCACTAGTAGTTGTATTACATTTTCTACATTTTATTTAACATTCCATATTTTTGTGTGACAGTTTTGCTTGGTTTAGACTCGTTTCACAACTACTATTAAAAGATGGTCTTATATACGAGATGAACCATGATGGCTCAGTGGTAGAGCATTGGCGCGCAAAGACGAGGGTGCCAGGTTTGAATTCCGTGTCCAGATTGACTTTTTAAATTAGTTGAGTAATTTTATATATGTATGCTTCATTTTATGTGATAATTATGCAGCTGTAATTAAAAATATATTTATAAATAACTATAGTATTTTATAAACTAGGGCCACAACAAAATATATTTGTAATTTCTAAGTGGTCCTTCATACTATGTTTCAACCTTAGATCATTAATTAAATCCAGTGTATGATCAAAAAGGTAGGGAAATATTTTTATTTCGTGCTCCGCATCTCACTACCCATCCGGGCTAACCGCATTTTTACACTATTGGATTGGGATTAGCTTTGAGAGTGGGTAGTCATCTAGGTGAAAGGGGAAGGAGGTATTACTCAACACAATCAGCTCAGATTTGAGCTCCAACCTCCCTGAAACACGCAATAGAGACAATATTGGACTGACGTCTTTTTCAACGTGTCCATCGGTTGTTAGATTGATATTTATTTTACTTCCCTGTCTAGCAAGAAAGTGGTTGTCGTGTATTTCCACGTTCAGTACAGAACATATTTATTTTATACTTACCCGTCTTTGTGGCGTAGTTAGCTAACGCGCTAGTTTCTTGTTGAGCTATACTGCCGAGGACGGAGAGATCGAGGTTCGTATCTCACTCGGATGAACTGGGGTGGTTTTTCCTAAATATTTTTCCACCTCCCTCCACGGAAATGCTGATTCACGTCCTCTATATTCAACCTTCCCAATTCCTAGCCTATTAGCTTAATTAGTACTTAAGCGTATAGCCCGAACGGTTAGTAAGACGCAGTGCTAAATAATAATAATAATAATAATAATAATAATAATAAATAATATTTTATACTTGGAATATGTAGGGGCAAATGCTAGCCACCAACTTCCCGTGGGGAGGCTTCCCTTGTGGTCTGCCCTTTGTTACCACTAATTAGAGGTATATTCAACATCAAAGTTAATATAATGGTATAGTAAACCAAACTCAAGCTTGTTGATCCTTGAGCCCATAATGACGAGTTAATCTTTGAACTCTTTCCAAAACCAATTCAAAATATATTCATCCAGCCACAAATAACTCAAAACCTAAATATATATCCTGTTTTTTTCCGTTGTCGTCGCCGTTTATAAGTCAAATAATACTTTTATATGAATAATATTTGTTTTCAAATTTATAATTATTTGATTACTGTTTTGAAAATGTATTGGGCCTACTAAAAATTACTTGAATTAAAGATTTTAGGAAATTGTTGTCCTATTCAAAAACATTAATTACAATTATTTGAAATATATTTAACATCACTATCGATTTTTTGTTGTGGTGAAGACAGCAAAGTCGTTATGACTCAATGCGTTGACTATCCAGCTCTGGTAGCTTTGTAAGTTCAAATTAGTCAGTTTGAGGCTACCCAGTCCTAAAGGGATGCTAGATAATACACTTAAACATGAGAATGATATCTACTATTACATTACTAATTAAGATATTTTATTTTACCTTTATTTTAAATATTGTTTCAATAGTATATAAGATAGTAATACTTAAATATGTTATCCATTTTCCAGGTCAAAAAATCGAATTACCACCCCAGAATGCAGCTGTGAGTACAATGTACATTTTTACGCTGGCGGTTTCCAAATTCCATTGGCTTACGACGCACTTAAATTCACAAACATACTTACTAACCCAATAAAAATTTTAAGGTAAGTCTTTTTGTATTTTATTCAAAAAATGTCACAAAAATATGGTTATATTAATTAGAGCAAAAAATGTATTTTACACTATGTTTACAAAATTAGTAAGACATGATACCTGTATTTTAAAGAAAACATATATTTTTGTAATTTATATTTTTTATAACAACATATAGTTGGGTCACTATTAGCAAAACTAATGGCGTTGTTTGATTAAAAAGGCGAATCTATTTCTGGATCAAACAGAGAAATTTACAGTCTTAGATAAATTTATTAACATTTGACTATTTATGTGTATATTTTGTTTAACAATAGCTATGAAAACAAGCCCTCTCTAAAAGCTGTAGTCATAAAAATCATAATATATTTCCCTAATTGGTTGATCAACCTTCCCTGCTTTGGAAAAAACAAATCAAACAATTCAAACAACGTTTGTCTTAATTAAAAGGTATATGTGATCCAAAGATTGTAAACCTCCTATTAAAGTGATTATTTCCCAAATTAGAATAATAGGAACTTTTTTAATGCGTGTAATGTATACCCTTCAAATATTATGTCAGTAGTCTAGTAGCCTATACATTCGACACATTTTTAATGCTCTATTATTTTAGTTGTAATTAATATGGTTTATGTTTAGATTGAAAATATTTTTTGTTGGGGTTGGGGGTGAAATTCTCTCTTGGTTTTCCCATCCCTGGGTACACTTTCAGTATCTTGAAACTACCTTTCTTCTGGTCACCTCATATATATTGAATATTATTGTCCAACAAGGGCAGGCAGCCGTTGAAAAAAAGTTATTTAATTATGTTTGTCTTCAAGTGAGAAATAAAAGTTATTCAGAATAATCAGTAATTGAATTGACTATCGTTTAAAATAGTTTATTTACTTCTAAAATACTGTAACCACCATGTTTCCATAGTTTAAGATTACATGGATGATTCAAGAAAATGTTATTAAAATTCTTTACTTCTACATAATTTAATGGAAAAAATAAATAATTATATAAATACTTATTGATTTTGGAATGCATTAATAGTTGAACATTTAAATAATACTTAACTTCTTATATTTTGTTTGTGGTTTGTTTGTATATGACAGGTCAAAATATGTACAGATACATTTGTCACATAATGATAAAAATCTAAATTAAAAATGAAATAATTTATTTTAAGATTGTAAGCTTTGGTTTAATGTTTAATTATTAAGGTAAGGATGCAAGGAACGCTAGAAAATGTAAGTATTTTTGGAATTTTTATAGTAAAACTTTTTTTGTTGGTCAAAATAAATCAAATATTGCTTCTAAACAAAACAAAGCATAATGACCTCAACAGTTATTGAATATCTGTCAAGTGTGTCCTGGCATTTCATTAAAATATTTTCTCTTCATTTAAAAAGATTTAAAGGCCCTAGATAATGCCATTATGCTCATGAGAAATACTCAACAAATGTTGATAGCATCATGTGAAGAGAATTAAACTACTTTTTTGAATGGAAGCAATATTTGTTTGTTTTGAACAAAAACAAAATTTTCTATAAAAACTGCAAAAACACTTACCCTCTGTCGCGTTCTCTTTATCCCCACCTTAACCGAAATTCTATTGGGCTATATTATTTTAATCGTGAAAATCTTTGACCTCAAATTTTGATGAATCTTTACGTTTTATCTTTTATGTGGCCCTGAACCCAAAAAAAGTGGACTATACAATTATGTTTGTCTGATTGTCTCTGGCCAGAGCTCTGAACAGTTTGATGGATTTGGTTCAAACTTGATACTTGAATATTATATAGATATACCTAGGATGTTTTATCTTGAACCTAGTTCTTAAATTAAGAGTAGTTTACTAGTGAGTTTTTAAAATTACAACATTTTCCAAAATATCCCTAACGATTTCGTTTAAAATTCATATCTGGAGAGTATTTGATGTCCCAACTCATACTGTTTACTTAGTTTTTGAGTAAAATTTCTTCTTTTAAGCGTATCTTACAAATGACTGAGCTATGAACATTCTAATTATTTAAAAAAAATTGTATCGATTTTGTTTAAAATTTATGTATTGAGATTGTTTGACATGAAAAATAAAACTGCACAATTTTCTTTCTATATCAATTTCTAAATTTCTTACTATAGTAAGAAACATTAAAATGCTGTTGTAAGAAACCTTATACACCATTTTATTTTCTACAAACTGTACTTAAAAACGTTATCTTAATTTTGAGTTTTAAGTAAATTCATTGTTTAATTCTTTAATAAACTTTATAACTAGTTTCAAACTAGTAGTTTCATTTTATCAGCCAACCTATATTACTAATTTAATTGAATGCTTAAGTATTATTTTTAGTATTATCTAAAACTACCAATATGTGGAATTATGAAAACTATAAAAATAGCTCTTCTTACAAATAAAATATTATATTTCAATCAAAAATAAATTAAATTTTTAAATGAATAATTGTGAAAGAATACAATTCTATTCGGACGGATAGAGAAAAAGATAAAAATGAATGGTTAATATTGAAGTAATAAAATCAAATATTCCAAGATTTTTTTCTGTCATTCAAACTTTTTAAATATGAAGGTTTAATATTTTTATACATCCAAAAGAATGAAATATTATTATATAAAAGGGCAAACTTTTGTGTTCTAAAGCCGGATCTGTTCTTGTAAAAAATATGATGAGTGTCAGAAATGTCGATCATGCGTTCTTCTTAAAAATTACGTCTTCTTCTAAAAGAGAAGTTATTTTGAATGGCTTATCCCCAGCACTCGCATTCAACACAATTATAAATGATATTCATTTTAATTTCAATCAAGAAATACATTCTACAATTATCAATTTAATAGATAAAACTAAATATATCCATAGTTTCTCTCTTTCTTTTTTTTTTTTCAAATACTTTTCCGAGCATGGACAATGCGTACAAATTATACTGTGAATACTATTCGTCTTTTTGAAATTTTTCAATCTAGTTGTATCCTTTTTAACTTTAAATTAGATGATTTAGATTTAAACTTAAATAATACTTAACTTTATTTGCATTTCAATATTAAACATTCTATTTTAATCATTTTTGCTACTCCCAATAAAGGGTACAAAAAGTCAAATATGTGCTGTGGTATTGTGTTTTATATTTTGTTGGTATTTAACTTAGTATAACTTAGCCCGATCTTGCCCAACTTAGAACTGATGGAATTAAAATTAGAGACTCTTGCTGGTAATCACAAGGTTGTAAAAGTCTTTCTCTCTCTCTCTCTCTCTCTCTCTCTATATATATATATATACCAGCAATCAAGTGTATATATATATATATACACTTGATTGCTGGTGATTGAGAGGTTAGGGTTGAAGTCCCAACAGGGTGTAATAATGAATGGGAGGAATAGGGTATATTTTAAAGGTAATTTATCATTTGGGTTTTTCCATCCTCACTTTTCTTTAATCTGGTTTCATTTTCTTTAAAATATCATCCTCATTCAACTATCATAGTTTAAAGTCATTAATTAAACATGATGTTAAATGTATCAATAAAGAAAAAAAACTAAATAGATAGTAAGATACGTGCTTTGCAGCCTCAATATGCGACTTTAAAAATATTTTGCTGTATTATTTTAGAAGAATAAGCAGAAAATATTAAGAATGTTTTTAATTCAGCATTAATAAATTTACTATATTACTAGAATTATTTTATAGGTGTTACTAATACACATAAAAAGTAAACACTGTAGATCCGGTGAACTGAAGAACGAATATGTGAAAGTAGATCCAAACTAGTTAATTTCTCTAGCTGTCAGATAAGGTCCTTCCTTTAGAAAATTGGACTGTATGATAGTTCAGCTTTAATATTGACTGCACACATAATTCCGCTACCAAGTCTTATAGCCCCGAAGTACATTTGTCTACAATTTTTTGTATATCGTATATTTTCGTTTATGTCTTCTCACTGCTTACGTTCTACTTCTATACTAAACAGTTGAAAACTTTATTTTCACTGGTTACGAAAGGTGCTCTAGAGTATAGTCTAGGACATTTTTCTGTGCTCGTGACATATCAGATAATATGCCGGATGAAAAAATAAGAGTGCTGTGAACGTGTTTGGTTCGCTCTAAGAGAGATGAATTCATACATCCATACGTGACATACTATACTGCGTTACGGAATGGTTTATTTACAGTGTAGTGTATGGTTTGGACTAGATGTTGTTTACTCATGATATGGATGTGACAAACACGTCCTTCTATGTGTGTAGGGAGGGTGTTCCATTTTCTCTTCTTGTCATATCATAATTAAAATAAAGTGGTGTGATTCATTAGCCTTTCGGGTTATACGCATTTATATAAATATATATTACGCTATTGTCATAGAGAAAAGGAAGGCAAAAATTGAGAGTAAATGTGCCTATGTTTGCTTATAGGAAGAGTGAGACACAATTTAGGAAAAGTACCCTGAGTAAAACCGACCCAGATTAGAACCTGATCTCCTCGACATGGGCAGCCAAGTCTACTGTCAAAATATATGACCACCTTAGCGCTTTTTTAAAAATTAACACATTAATTCAATTTTAATAAAATTGATTAACCTGGGGGTAGCGAAGAGGAGGACTGTTTGGTGTAAGGTCCTCCACATTGGCTTGAATAGAGGATTAATAAAATATGAACAAAAAACGCCCCAGTTTTAATCTCGACCTCCCCCCATCACTAGCAATCCAGTCTATGGAGTAAATGACGCCTCAGACCATGTGACCACGGCTGCGGGCTACTCTCGTATGGCAACTAATGTGTTTATTCTTCAGGATTTTAACGATTAATATAGTCTACTTTATTATATTCCTTGCATCGGTGGGCACGCTGACTAAATCCCAGGCTCATCCAGTCTAGATTTCCCTATAGGGAGGTAAGGTTTTGAATCTCGTCAGCCTTTTTCTTCTTAATTTTTTTTCACTCTACATTCTAGCAATTGCAGGTACATTTACTTTAAATTTTATCTTCCTCAAACCTACCCTATTAGCTTAATAAAAGTGCTAAAAGGGCTGTAAGATGAGGTGAAAAAAAGAAAGGACACTACCGTTTCTACAGAAAAAATTGTCCGGAAACCCGAAGTTGGAAATAATGTTCTCCAGCTCAACCCAAAGATATGCCCATAAATGGCTTTTCACACCACGAGTAAATGTCATTATTTTATAGGGAGGCTTTTGGAGAAACTCATAATTAATACAATTCAGAATGGGAGGTTATCTAAAAGTATGTCTGCCAACGGTGAACACATTAATATTATAATTATTTCAACATTAGGAAGTTTAATATCTGTTTTAGTTTTTTTTTTGCACAGTGGCAGGATTGAAACCCTTAACGTCATTCTTTTGGTCAATAGTAAAGCAGGATTCTGCTGAGCTTACACCACTGATAACGCCAAGTGTAATTACAGTATGTTGTCAATGCTTGAACACACTAAGAATATAATTACTTTGTTCTTTAGTCCCTCTCGTATCAAAACGTATTTTTTTTTATCTATATGTTATTAATATATTTTATAATTTTTACTTTAATATTTAAAGTTTAGTTTAAAAATCTATGTGTTACATCAGCACCAGACTTAAACCATAACTTAACCTAAGAAAATAACATAAAATTTAAAACTTAGCCTTCACCTTTGTTAATTTATTTTGTTAACAAAGGGTTCGGCCAGATTGACAAGCGTGCGAGCGAGCGAGCGCGTGATTAGCAGATAGCTCTCGTTAGTTGTTGACGAGGAGACTCCGAATCTTGGCTGAGTGAACTGAGGGTGGTTTTAACAAGGGATTTATTGTTGTGGTTTTCTCCTCCTCTCTCCACGCTAATGGTGATTCTTATTTATAAAGGCCTACTTTGATTACAATATTGGAAGTATTTTAATATATAACTTATATATATATATGTAAATGGTTTATGGTCTTACCAATTAAATTAGGCCGCTAGTAGCAAGTGTGCTAAACCTATCGATAGTAATAAAAATGTCAAAATTAGAAGTTCTCCTAGCACTCAATGAACCAACATTCAATAATATTGCCTAGCGCCTATTAACTAGACTGTACCGGGTCAAGCGTACGCGCTCCAGTCTGGCCACCTCTCATTACAATCAATGTGTTCTATTTTAGATTTTAGTCGCTCGCTCAGTCTAGCCACCCCCTTACTCGTAGATAAGTAATCTAGCTGAAACCACGCACCTTTTCACAATACGGCGTTCTGTATTTTACTTGAGGAAACAGTGTAACTGAGACCAGTGAATTTGTTTTACCATAATTGAAAAAAATATAACAAAATAGAAAGATAATTATTTTAAAGTGATATAACTACTAAAGTGATCCTATTTTAACTGTTTTCAAGTAAATAATGCAAAATATATTTTTATGCGTTCTATGGTTAGAGTGTTAATCGTTTGTGAGATGGACTATGAACATCACCCTTGTTCTCGAAGATGTTTTCACACTTTTCTCCCCTTGATAATAATCTGCACACTTACACACAGTTAAGCCTGGTCCACACTTGTAATATATCCTCGTATCTTATCGTCAATGCAATCAGAACCTGAAACCACTAAAATTGGGACGCAGAGATATGATACGAATATCTCTCTCATGATCACGTTGAGGATACCGTGTCCCGTCCAAAACGACTTGTTTAAGATACGCGAGGAGGATATGAGGATCTGATACAAGTTTTGACCCGACTTTATGGTTGTTCAGAGATGGCTTGAATATCAATGTAGATTTTTAATAGTTATATGACGTTGTCCTAACAGAGTCTTCTAGCTTTTATAACAAGGAACTGACGCAACGCTGGAGGGGCACTGCTTGCTCTGGCAGATAAACCACTAACGCCAATCTCCTGTCTGTGTTTTGCGGTTTGCCGTGATAAGTATGGTGGATTCGCGGAAGGAAAGTTGGTTTATAACATGTAAATACATCTTTTTAATCCTCAATATCTACTATATATATATTTATTTGGATTTATGTATATGTATACATGTATATGTTTATATATTTGTATATGTAATGTACATATATATTAAATTGTATGTATATTCATGTATATAAAAATATGTACATATATATTTATATGTGTAAGTATATATAGTACATGTATATATGTACATGTACATATATGTAAGTATTTCAAAGTTACTATTTTATTGACCTTGATACAATTTACCAAAAGTGATGGTTGCAGAACATATTATTCAAATTATGAATAGATGAATTTAGTTTTAGTAACGTTTATAATTCCATAGCATGGTTCAACTTTACGAAATTGTCTTCTTTTCCAGCTCATGTGAACCTGCATCTTCTTCTTAGTTCTCCAGGTTTTTATATTTATACTTTTATTTTTTTATCTAGCACCACATCTTACTACCCGTTCGGGTTATACGCTTAAGTACTAATTACGCTAATGGACTAGGAATTGTAAAGGTTAAATTTAGATATAGTTAAGCTGCATTTGCGTGGAGGGGAGTGGAAAACCATTTAGGAAAAACCACCCCCAGTTCACCCGACCGAGATTCGAACCTCGATCTCCCCACCCTTGGCAGTCTATCTCAACACAACTAGCACTTTAGCCAACTACGCCACTGAGGCGGGTATATTTATACTCTGCCTATATATTCCTTTGGATTTATGAAGTTTTCGTTGAAGTTTTTCTTTTGAATTAAAAATGATATATTGATAAATTCTAGTTTTTAAACTTATGTGGGTTTTTTAATCAAATTATCTCTTTTAAAGGTTATTTTGTCTCATACAGCTCCTTCATTTAAAGGGAAATTACATTTCTTTGTGAGCCGCATCATAGGCCCTTACTACTGGTCCAGGCTATCCATCTTTATTCACGATAATCTTGTAAGAATTAACAAGGCATAGAAGTTTTTATATTTGTATTTGTATTTACGTGTGTGTAGAAAGGGGTGTGATGAATCTTAAGAAGAGATCCTGGGTGCATTAGGCAGGGGTTCAAACCACTCAACATCCTCGTCAATGGTAAACTAGACAAGATGATGTTGATGCCTTATTCGTACTCTCAAATATGGGCAAATAGGTAAAATAAGTATCGAACATATATTATTTAATTAATTTAGATTAGTTTAATTGCGGTCCCGTCCATATGTACAGTGGTGCAATGATTTCAACCTGCATGTTGATATTCATATATTATATAAATAGTACATAGTGTATGTCATTTTAGGTCAAACCAAAGACTTTTATCGGAAGATATAACTATTATTATTTTTGTATCTAGCACCGCGTCTTACTACTCTTTCGGGTTATACGCTTAAGTACTAGTTACGATAATGGATTAGGAATTGGGAAGGTTGAATTTAGAGGAAGTGAGCCCCCATTTTTATGGAGGGAGAATGAAAAACCGTTTAAGAAAACCCACCCCCAGTTCACCCGAGTGAGATTCAAACCTTGATCTCCCCGTTCTCGGCAGTCAAACTCAACACGAAACTAGCACGTTAGCCAACTACACCACCGAGGTGGGTTATAGGAAGTTATAAATTTATTCCTTATAGAAAACGTTTTACAGTAAATTGTAGTTTAATATTTAATACTTATACAGGATGTTCGAAAAGTCACTGTGAACTAAACACACTGATAGTAGTAATGTAATAATACAGTTACACTTATTATAGCACGCGCAACTTGGAGGGCGGGAAGAATACATTACTGTTACCAGACACACAGGCACCTCCAAGTGGTGTATTTATTCCATTCCATTCAAACTTAATTCAACATTTTTCTATTATTAAATTATTACCATTAGTACATCCAGTACACAGTGACTTTTTGGATATCCTGTAGTCATTGTTCGGTGTGATAAGTCTGTTTTGTGTTGTGACTGCCTATTTTAACCGGGGATAATTTATTTATTTTTCCATTTATTTCACTATTATTTGGTATACAAACTGAATATTAAAAAATAATTTATTAGTAATAGAACTGGTCATATAAATATGGGTAAACTACTAGAGCCTTTCGATACTCAAAAATATTTCGATAGCTTGGGAGAAGAGGAGGTAAATGTCCATCCCATCTCGAATTTGTATGTAATTAATGTTTTTATATTTTTTATTTGAATAATATTACGAATTAAAATATTATTAGTTTTTAGAAATGGGCATTTGATAGTTACTAACTTTCTCACCACACAAATAATTTAAACAAATATTTGAGACGGTTTTTTCGTTATTTAATTTAATAAATAAACGTTATATAAAACAAAAGCTACACGAGATTATTCTTAAGATTATTCTTATTCCCCCCAAACAAAAGATGATTCTTTTTTAAATATGAATTAGAAAATGGTATGAAAACAGTTGCAAAAAGAAAATTTAATCTATATTCTCGGTCTAGTATAGATTCGTTATGAAAAGTCTTTAATCTCGTCTTGATAAAGTTTTAAGCTGAAAAATGTAATTTAAACTCATCCGAGTATTTACCAGACGCATAAATAGATATTTTTCTTTCCCGCTCTGGCGTCGTACTCCATCTTGCAATCAACAGTTGTGGTCTTAAAGTCTTGATCGAAAAACTGAGGGTGGTTCAAATATATGACTTGCCTTAGCTGTTTTCTCATTTTATCTGTCCTGAAAAATTAGTTTCCTTTTATTTAAATTACTTTCCTTTCCTTGTCCTATAGATTAAGCTGTTATTAATATGTTTGATTGTTTCTTCCCTTTCGCAGCGTCCTACCACCCCTCCAGCATATCCTCCCTCATATTTATGCTAATAAAGTATGGACGAAGAAGGTATAATATCAAAATTAAGTGCACTCACATTTACGTAGAGTGATAGTGTGGATCCTTTCGGGTGTGGGAAGGGGAATAGGGGGAGGAAACTCACTACTCTCAGCCGGGATCCTAACTCTGACCTGAAAACCAGAATAGGCAAGACTGTTTGGTTTTAATTTACAGTGATGTAGGTAGTTTAAGTGTTGAACATGTTTGTATATTATGTATGAAGGGATAGAAACTATATTGATGTACATAATGCTCGGTTACATTTTTATATTTGTTGTGTCAACCTATTGCCTTGGATTTACCAAATGACTGAAATACAAAGACTTTGTGGCTTTATAATGGGATGTGTAATATATTTAAATTATATATACATATTTGTTTTACTCTTGTATTATGATTAATACAAAATATTCCTTTAGACTAGCCTGTTGGCCATCAAGTTGACTTTAATTATTTTAGCAGCAGTGTTTCTAAGTAACTAACTCGTCCTGCATATCGAGTGTAATCCAGCATCACACTTAAGAGGCCTAAGTCATGCCTAGTAGCAAATAACTATTTTCAACATAGATACACCCTCAATAAACGCCTACAAAGTTTAATCTTCACCACCATTCAATCAGCCTGCTAACTCGTGCTTTTATTGAAAGGAGAAAACTCATATAAGTTTCCTAAATCTTCAATTTTTTTTTAGTATGAAAGAAAATGTAAAGCGTCAGTATTAAGCTTAAAACAGGAACCTCTCTCCATTCACGTCCTGCTTATGGTGGGTTGGTGAAAATCCCTCCCTTCCCCCTGGTCTAGTAGGATTTACGACCTTTCCAATCTCTAATGTCTACACTTTTCTGTCCAAGGAAGCTTCCATTCAAGGCCGAGGGAAGTGGGGGTTTAATAGGGAGATTTTAAAACATGGCATATGTCTTGAACTCAATATAAATGTGTACGTATGACTTTTCTGTTAAAAATAACATTTCCTAAAAGCAGTGGGATAGAAAGAAAGTCTCTAATTCTAGCTGTATGCTAGTGAAATATATTTTACTTGGCACAGTTACAAAACAAATAAAAAAACTGTATAACGTTTCTTGTTTCAATTTGTTTATTTAATTAAAATAGTAACCAGCCTTAATGTCCGAATGGTCTAAGGCGTCACTCTCGTATTCGACCGGCTTGCTGATGACGGGGAGATCGTGGTTTGAGTCCCGGTCAGGTATATTAAGGGTGGTTTTTCCTAAATTGTTTCCCACTCTCATTCCAAGCAAAGGAGCGTTGATTACCTCTAAAATGCTTCCTTCCTCATCCGTATCCCATTAGAATAATTATGATAATTTATGTGTGTGTAACCTGAACAGATAGTAAGACACGAATATAAATAACAATAATAAATGTAGATTTAAATAAAGTAGTAGTAAAATTTATTAAAACTGTACAATTCTAGAATATAGGCTTTTTTGAACAGCCATAAAAATCGAAAGTAATTTATTAAAAACAAAATTACGTTTTAAAAGAAAATGGTACCACGTGTTGGACTATCCATTCGGGTTACACGCAAAGCCATACCGTGAATTGAACCCGGGGCCTTTAGTCCAGTAAATAAACACGCTACTAACAGAGCTAAGGTGTCGGGATCTTATTTTATTCAACCACATCCTTTCAAATAGTAATTTTTATCAAATATTGCTTTTTGTTTATTCTACGTGTCTTAATTTTTGTTAGTGGTGTACTTGATTTATTTAAGTTTAAAAGTTAAGGGATAATACTGTTTAAAAGTTATAACATTTTAAATAGATACCTTTAGAGAGGAAGGCATACCACGTATTGGAAAACCACCCCCAGTTCAACCGGAATAAATTGAACTGAAGCCTTTCTAGTTATATTCAATAGTGCAACATGTTACACCTACATTGCAGGCTACAATTATTTTAAAAACAATATGAGCGTTTACATTACCTTCCAAACAATAGAAGCAATCATAGTAAAGTTAGTACAAATGTCAATCTTTATTTGGTGTCTCAAAGGTTAATGAATTAATTAAACCTGAATATAGTGCCACTGAACTATCAGCACCATTATCATTTCTGGTACACTGTAATTTTTGATTTGAAATATACTGTAGAAAAATTTAACGTTTTTTTATAACCACTTAATTTGTATTAATTCCTTTTATAATATATATAATTGAGTAAAAGTTATTGTTAACAACAACGCCCTTTACAATAATAATTAACACATGTAAATTGGTATAAAAAAGAATTAAATCGTTAAAAAGAGCTTGTCATCTTAACTTGCACTGGTGAGAACAAGGATTGAACGTCAAGCTCTTATAATTTGTTCTGCAAACAACGAAGACGTTAGGGTTCGAATCATGGCTGGGTGTATTAAGGTTTTTCTTCCCTAAATAATTTCCCATTCTACGTCCATGAAAATTTTGCTACACATTCCCTAAATCCCAACCCATTGATTTAGCTAACTGTGGATAACTCGAACGTTTAGTGAAGATGGGGATAGAAAATTATATCATTAAATTACAAAAGTGTATTTTTCGAAGTCTTCTCCCGTTGCCAGTTTAACTTGACTCAAACATTGAACTCCTTGTGAAGTATTGGAGCTTCTCTAGTAGAGGTAGAAGATGAAATCATCCAATCAGTGTGGTTTAGGTGAAGTAAACGTGATCAAATACTAATTGTTTGGTGGTAAACGTGCTTACTTTCAGTATCTTACGCTAATTAATACAAGCGACAGAGTTTTTGAATAGTATATTTTGAAAATAATATGAAAACTGTCGATATAGTTTATAATATCCTTTATACACCTGGCTGGATCTTTGAACGTCTATATCTTGATTATATAAACTATTGGATCTTAAAAACAACATAGTTCACTCTTTGAATTAAAGTGGGTAACGTAGTTCAAATAAGAAGTCTTTCTATATATTTCACTCTGAAAATACATAGAAAGAATATCAAAAGGCTCTGGTTGAATTTTGGGGCTCCGGAAATCCATTTATGGAATTTATCAATTATAATTTATTTGAATATATGATTGAATATGAAGTAACATAAAACTGTCACAGTTTTATACTCGTCCTAATACCAAAGGAAAATTGTGTAGAGTCAAAAGCCAACTGTTATGTTGTAGGTATAATCAGTTGACGAGCATTTTGACCTTTTATAGCGGTTTGATGTAATTTGTTTCTACTTATTTGAAATTATAAACACTATTGAAAATAGGTGGTATGTGTCCTAAAAAGACTTTTAATTAATTGACGGGTTTTTACTAAACATTTTTGAAAACATAGGAACTTACTGGAGTCTTGTTGGTTTTTGTTTTCTGTATCAATAAGAATCATTATCCATTTCAAGGCCATAGAAACAAAAAAACTTATTTTTTTCGAGATTACTAACTAAACTAAATTATTATACGATGTCATTATTAATGTGGACATACCGCTCCTTAACGCACAACTCCATAATATTTTAAAATTTAAATTCAACTAAAATAATTTAAAACATTAAAAGATTTCTAAAATTAATTGCCCCCAATATAATAAACAGATGTCGACTAAGCTTTGTTTTATAGATTTCTATTCACATGGTCCACAATTGTTCTGCTTTGCGTGAAGAACGTCATCTCCATCTGTTCTTCTTTTTCGTGCATCTGTTATTTTTATATGTCCTTCTCTGTCTCATTTTACATACACGCACATGTATAGTCCAGTACACAAACTAGTACGGAGGCCAAAAAAAAAGAAAGATAAAACACTGTTCAAACATTTCCTTTTAAACATGCTGACAAAAAAACTTCTGGGCAAACAACTGTCATGGATTCTGAGAGAATCGCGAAACATTTTGAATGATTCGATCGCTCATTAAATTTATATTTAGTTTGATTGTAGATAAATGAGCAGTAAAAATAGAGTACAATTCAATGGTATCAAACTTTTAGGGTAATTTTATTTTACAGATATACAAAAAAAACTTTTAATTAATATTTTTTATTGAAAGTATGGTTTGACTATACTCAACCATTTTTGAACTTCTTTTCCTTAGAACCTGCTCTTATTTGGGCCATATGCTTATGTAATAATTACGCTATTGGGCTAGGAATGAGAGTAGATTGAAATTAGAGGAAGTATACCAGAATTTGCATGGCGGGGGGGGAGTGGGAAACGATTTAGGAAAAACCATCCTTAGTACACCCGACTGGGATGGAACTACGATCTCCCAGTCATCGGCAGTCTATTGTGAGAATAGTGCCTTATACGATTCGACCACCGAAGTGGGATACAACTTATTAATAATTAACTAAAAATCATTCTTAGATCAATATATTTACGGTTTGATTTGGGAAATTAATTTAATTCGGGAGTAAGTTAAATAATAATCATACAGAAGTTGTCAGAAAGTTAATAATTTATTTATAATATATAACAACAAATCATCTAATATATAAACATCTGCAAGTAAAACAGTTTTACAAGGTACATTTTGACTAGTAAATAAAATGGTAGCTTTGATTTCACTACCCTAATATACAACGTTTGGATATTGTGGACTAAAACTCGTATGCTAGTAAACATTTCACTGAATAAATGCATTTTCTTTATTTTGGATTAATATTTGTAAATTGTATTTACGAAACTGTAAATTAAAATGAATTTAGTAGTCATTGATTTATGTTCAACTTTTGGAGTAGAACCAATTTACTGCAATAAACTTGTGTTCAAGTATGCGAGTTGTACATTTGTTGTTAAAGATCATTATTTTTGTAGTTGTAACAAAAAAAAATTTGCCAAGATAAATAAAATACTTTGTAAGTAGATGTGTTTAGTTTAGTTTTCTACAAATAGTTATTCCAACAATTATTTTATATTTATCATGGGCATAAGGTAAAATGAACAGAACTTTATAGGGCGTATTTTATTTAAAAGTTTCTGTTTGAATTTCACGAGGCTTATGACATATTTTTAAGAACTATTGACATTAATATCCATATAAAATGTAAGCAAACCTATCTACTGAAGTTATATATAATTTGTTCTGACCAAAAATGTGATTGGCTATAATAACTGTGAAAATACATATCATAGCTCTCATTTACTATCATTCCACCTTAAAAAGATATTTTTGCGCCTCATTGAATAAAAATAATTGATCAACAAAATGTATAGCGAATAATAGTGACATTTTTGTGAAAAAGTTTAATCAAAAAGACTTCAGGAGTAAAACTAGTTTTCTTCAATTAGATATCATTACGTCCCCAAGTTTTAAATGCCTACAATATATATTTTTAGATATTTCTCATTCTATAAAACTATAATATATTTATTGGGACTAAATATAGATTCATAATCTTAGATTTACAAAATGATTCTTTATGAATTAAATATATTACTGTTTATACATATCAGTGTTGAAATAATATCCTACACACGCCACTGATTAAAAACAATTTAATTTTTAGATAACTTCTTGACACATTGTTAGTTAGTAAGGGAGTAAAAATAAGCTTAATAGTATGCTTGATATTAAGTCCACAATATCCACTCCACCTTTATAATAATTTAGCCTAACTTGTATCTAAGTCCATAAGACAAATCACGTATTTTTCTTATGCAAACATATTTTCTGCACGAATCAAGCAAATTATAATGTAATTATTTTAAGTACGTAAAATAAACGGGATTTTAAAAGTAAAATTAAATTAAACTTTAAGGTAGTTTATTTTTAATGCTTGGTATTTACATTGAATGAACAGTCATTTTACATATTTTGTGTATTTTTAAATTTTGTATATTTAATATTATATTTTTAATTTACTAATTGAGACTGGAGCGCTTCCCGATACCGAAATCGTACATAGGAATTCGCTTACCTAATCCAAAGCTGTACGGCCGACGAGCGAATCGAGAGAAATCATCAATATCGTTTTCTTCACCACCCTCCGAACCTACACCCAGCCCTAGTTTGCCTACAGCAAAGGGATAATTAAGACTTCTCTTGTTGATCACGTGAGCCACCACGTTTTTGTCATTGGGTGAGTTTCGGTGTTCCGTGTTGTCGTGTTGATGATTACCCAAGAATGTTTCTTTGTTCTCCTGCCTCACCGCGTCTAGCTCGCTCTGGGCCACCTCTCGCTTGCCAAGGCCGAACGAGAACCGATGCTGCGGTGACCTTTTCCCTTCATCAACCAAATCTTCGTCAACGGGGCCACTATCCTCTTCGGATCTCTTACCCAAACCAAAATTGAAGCGACTATAGGTCTGCCTTCCTTCTGAATTAACAGGGCGCTTCCCCAGACCAAAAGCATACAGACGACCGTCAGCCCGTTTGCCAAGTCCAAAGCTGTACGGAGATTGACCGCCTCTTTTACCAAGACCGAAACCATACAAGGATTGAGAACCACTGGGTCCACGCTTTCCAAGACCAAAACTGTACGGCCTAGACCGTTTTCCAAGACCGAAAGAATACTGCCTATTCCTTTTATCCATATCATTATCGTCATTGACGTCGTTCATCGAATCGTCACCATCTGATATGTCTTCTTCGTTGTCCTCGGAGTAATAGTCATCGTAGTCAGCGGGCCTTTTCCCCAGACCGAAAGAATACTGCCTTGCATCACCTCTTTTTCCTAGACCAAAATTGTACATTTTGTTCCTCTTTCCAAGACCGAAATTGTAGACAGGAAGCCTCTTATACTCCGACACATAGCTATAGGCACGCTTCCCTAGACCGAAGTCGTAGAGGCGCTTGTAAAACTCCAGATCCGAGTCGGATCCTGCCGCTTCATCCACGTGAGAAAGGTCGACGGTTGACACCGTCTCGTCCCTGGGAGAGGGACCCTGGGGGGAAGTGTCTGGTGATGCACCACTGACGAGGACCATCATCAGGGTGAAGAGGGTTGCTTGCAAAACAAGGTGGTGCTTGCTGTTTCTGTGAGAAGGCATCTTTCCTGGAATCAAACAGAAACAAACAGAATATTTAATTGTAAGAAATTAGGTTTGGTGAAAATTAAGCCTGGGGACCGGGGCACAGCTTCAACTATGAGTGGGTTGTGACCCTGAGATTGGGATGAATTCTGGATAGATCAATGGTAGAGCAACGGCATGATATTCCAAAGTCCAAATATAAATTTTTAGCTCTAATCGATATATTATATAAGCTTCATTTTTTGCACTACTTCTTGCTACGCGTCCAGAGCTCGCATTTAACTAAACTAGGTGGGGTAGAAATAAATAAAGTAAAAATCATAAGAAATGTTCGCGAATTTTCTTGAAGGTAGAGTAGGAAAACATTTAGGAAAAAACCCATCCTTAGAACACCTGGAGGGGACTCGAACTCCTACCTTTCCATCAGTAGAAAGCTAGAATAATTACATCGAATTTTAGTCGATTTTAGTCTCATGATATTCATATCTAACTAACCCACTCTATGAAAAAAGAATGATTCTAAACCAACATAAATTTTAGAGTATAAAAACTAAATTAATATATTCTTATCGATTTGAAATCATTTTCAAATCTAGATGTTTTATACTAGTCATGTGGTTGGAAATTTGTTGTTATCTTTATGCAAAGTCATTTTAATTTTCCATATATGAGGAATTTAACGTGCACTTTCTGAACCGAATGATTATATCAGAACATGACATGCACTAACTTAAATCTAAAATAAAAACAAAATCCGGCTCCCGTTGTTAATTCATCACCGTGGAAGGGGAAACTCACGTTTCACCAATGAATTTTTTTTTGCCATGCCAGGAATCGAGTTCGGGCCCTTAGAACAGTAGATAGACAGGCTATCAACCGAGAAAAGGTGTTGGTCTTCATACATATTCAATTCAGAAGAAAAAACCCATATATATGTATATAAATATATATGCTTCACTGGACCCACTTGACTGTGCATGAAGAACACTGAATAAAAAAATTGATTTGGTCATTAGTGTGTGTGTGTGTGTGTGTGTGTGTGTGTGTGTGTGTGTGTAGATATATACTGTAGTTCATTTTGAGAGAAATTAAAAACTGGTTTCATCAAAAATACGTAAGAAATCAATCGTAAAATAGTATGTATATGATGTTTGTTGATCGTGATCAACATTTAGTTGCGTAGCAATATCCAATACTCCTGTATAACATTCAGGAATAACAAATAATTTACTACATGAATGAGTGAGGCAACCAATCTATTATATGAGGCTCATATATTATTCAGATTATTTTGGATCCGAGAAGCACTCTGGCCATGAGTTAAACTAATGTATGTGGTTGTAAGGAATATTTTAGATATATTGATTAACATGTTCATTAATATTTTGTTTATATCACTCTTCACTTGGTCACAGTAAATGGGAAGGCTGGAATATAAATTTCAGTTGGATGCACTGGGAATAGTTTTATGTGTGTTTTACACCTTTTTTAAATCCTCTTCCCATGCTAATGCAGGTCCAACCTTTCCATTCCTAACGCTTAGATTGAGTCGTTAATAACTATTGCATTGGTGCCCACAACTAAAAAATAAAATAATTTTATTAAAGTTACCTATGTAAAACTAAATGTTTATTTTTTAATACCAATGGCTACGTGGAATAATACGTCAATCTTGTTTCCTACTAGTAATGGGTATTTTGGAATTCAAATCCCAGCTTGGTGAACTAGGGTTGGGTATTTTTACCCTCCCTCCACGCAAATTCTGGCATTTTCCTTCAAAATTCTATCTTTACTCTCCGCTGACGCATTGGAGTAAATATATGGATTGCCCAGGTGGGTAGTAGGATGGGCTGATATTTTATTAAAATTGGAAAGAGAAAATCTGTCAACCCAATGATGTTAAGACTTAAGAAGAATAATATTGACATGAAATACTGTTATGTTAATGTATCATCTATCAAATAAATTATTTTCTCATATTTAATAGATTTTTTTAAATCTCTCCACACATAATTGTTCCTCCGAATAATTGATATTTTTTTGTTCTTAAGAAGACAGCACACAGAACAGGCTTACAATTTGTGCTATACTACTTGACTAAAAAAGGAGTAGAGCACTGATATGAAGAGAAAAATATATTTTACCTGATAAAACCGTTGTGTCACCTACCACTCGCTAACAGAATTTAATCTAATGTCCTGGATGGTCTTAAACAATTATGAGTGTGCATGGATTTGTGTGTCAATCATGATGATTGTTCGTTTAATTTTAATTTCTTGATGGCAATTTATTTTTTTAAACATTGACAAGTGAGATTATAAGCTATATAATACTATACCGACGTTGAGATAATGATTGAAAAAATCGTTTATTAAATCAATACACAGAAATATTAACATGAATTTTGTCAAAAAAAAATCTATTGAGGTTTTAGAAACCATCTGAAATGAATAGATTAAAGATATATATCAAATCTACGCCCATGGTATCTATAAAACATTCTCTATGTCCTGGAAATGTCCATCATAATGTTCAATATAATATTTTTATATTATATAAGGTTAATTTTCTTACTTTATTTAACATTTTGGTAGTTTTGGGTGAACCAACTCTATTACATATTCGTTAATATTGGTAGACCTTGCTATATAAGGTTTTCTAGAATTATACATGATACAAATTGGGTTGAGAACTTGTTCTTACTTGGAAAATCTGGAAAAATCTGGGAATTCAGTGGGAAATGGAGAAGTCAGGGAACTTTTTTAAAGTAACAAGAATTTTCAGATATGTTTCCGAATTTTTTAAATAAGAAGTAAAAGACCCTAACATAAGGTTCTATCCACTCATGTAATTTTGTGAAGAGCACTCACATATTATCATATCTGATAAGTCTTTAATAATAATTGTATCAAAGGTTTATTATAAAAAGATATGAAATTAATGTCCTTTTTATTCATTTTCATTTTTAAAATGCTGAATAAACGCATTTTTATATATGTAGAACCTAGGAAAATCAGGGAACTTCTATACTTAAAAAGTGTATCAACCTTGACAAAATAAATGTATACCCAGTATGGCTGTTTAATTGATAATTTCGTGTTTCACACATATGTAGAATTAAAATTCTGATTTTATTCCATCATTTACCGCCAAACTTCATTTATTTTAAACTTATAATATATTTTCGAATTAATTCTTACTATGATCATAAATAGTTTTGAGTAACAAGTTTATTTTAATCATGACTAAATTAATTATGACTGTTTCCGGATGTTTAATATTTTCTAGTTATTACTTATTAGTGGCAGTATGTTAAAGGTTAGTTCCCTTGGGGCTGAGTAAGTGTTGATTTTAATTCTTGGAGATGGGTTTCTTGGTTCTCTGCCCTCTTTTTCTGTCGCGATGTTGTTGCGGGTCCGGTTATGGGAAGGGAGGACGTATGGAGGAGGTGGTGGAGGGGGGGTTTACTAAGTGTAAGACACGGTTTTTAATTAAGACGATGTTTATTTTCATGTGTATTTGAAAAAAAAACATTATTTCATAAAATATTTTTTTTAATCCTTATACTAGTTTCCATTAGTGAAATTTAGATTTTTCAATAACGGTAGATTTTGTGGTTATACTATTCATTTTATTATGCACTGTTAATGCTTGATTAGAATTTAAACATGGATCCTGAGGGAACCTTCACTTTCGTGACCAAAACAATTCGAACAAAATAAGTATTATATCTCTATACTGTAAAATTTCAATCTAACTTATCGTAAGCTATCTTAATGCAGTTATATATATAGTAGATCAGCTTGTAGGCTACAGAATAGATTTATCTTTAATATTTACAACTTGCTAGTTAAACTAGGTGGTTTTTGGAGGTAAAGTGCTCGCTTAAGGACCCGACCTATGTGGATTCAAACCCATCTGGGTTCGACAGATTTTTCTTAATCGATAAAAATCTAGATAACAACTTCCTTTGGAGGAGAAGTAAAGTTCCATGTTGATTGTGGCAAGTAAAAGATCCCTGGAAGGTATGTGAAAATACCATTTCTGGTAAAATTGGTAGGCCCTTTCTTTCTCGCTCATAGACATTCTCGTGTGCTAATATTTTCAATCTGTCCAGAAAATGCACGTTAAATAGCTTGAATAAATAAATAATATCGCTTTCCACACACAAATTATAATAAATAAGGTTAATTAAAACGAGTATGGTGGTTTATAGGAAGTTAACCCGCCTTAACGTCAAGAGCCGATTATAAAAATAAAAGTAGTACTTCCCTTGAGTTAATACACTCTAAGAGCACCCAAGTGGAACTAAGGGTCGTATTTATAGTCTACTCTCGGGAGACAATCAATCTCCAAGTATACGTATAGCAAGAAGTTCAGGTCAACTGGAAGATTGACTAACGTCCGAATATCGACTATATAAGGGGAAGTAAGATTTTAGCCACCCTGTCAATAGTGGCCAGGTACAATACGAGTCTATTAACTTAGACCCACCCGCTTTGGTGGCGTAGTTGGCTAATGCACTAGTTTCGTGTTGATCTTGACTGCCGAGGACGGGGAGATCGAGGTTCGAATCTTGGTCGGGTGAACTGAGGATAGTTTACCCTAAATGGATTTCCACTCTCCCTCCATGCAAATGGGGTTTAACTTTCTCTAAATTAAACCTTCCCAATTCCTGATCCATTAGCGGTTTTAATACTTAAGCATATAACCCGAACGGTTAGTAAGACGCGGTGCTAAATCAATAAATTTAGAACTCTCAGCCACACACAACTTAAGTTATTGCTATCCCTTACCAAAATCCCTGAAAGTTATTAGTATGCTATCATAATCATAGCTATTACATTTATTTTAGCACCGCGTCTTACTACCTGTTCAGGCTATACGAAAATTTACTAATTACGCTAATGAGATAAGGATGAGGAAGGTTAACTTTATAGGAAGTGTACCAGAATGTTCAAGGAGGAATAGTGAAAAATAATTATGTAAAACCATCCTCAGTACACACGACAGGGATTCTCCCTGTCATCGACAGTCTAGTCTTAACACGAGAGGGAAGCCTTATACCATGTGGCCACCAAATAAGGTATGGCTATAACTACTATCATGTATGTAGGTAAAGTCTTCGAAAAAATAATGGATAAGTATATTTTGGATGTGGTTATTAGTCCGGTTAACTCAATAAGTAGATCAAGACACTCAAATATATCAAATTAATATAAAAAAATCCTAGTGATATCTTCATCGGTTGTAGCATGGTCTAACGCGTGACTAGGGTGCTGGTAACGGGAATATAGGTGCTTAAATTCCATTTGAGGGTAGTTTTCCTAATTTTTTTCCTAATCTCCCTCCTTGCAAATGCGAGTAAATTTCCTCTAACGTTCTACCATCCTCGTATTTATTCCATATATGCAATTTATGTATGCACTTTAACCGGGACGGGTAAGATGTGATGGTAAAAAATAAAGCTTGGCTAAAAATTTATCACCCAATATATAATCTATGTGAATAGTAGTATTTTTTTAGCGATAGAATCCGTAGCACAACTTCCTATGGAGGGGAAGTAAAGCCATCGGTCTCATGTTGATTTTGGCATGTAAAATAACCCTGCAAGTTATGTGAAAATAACTTTCCCGGCCAAATTGGTAGATCCTTTCGTTCTCACTCAAAGAAATTCTCGTGTTCTAATTAAATGAATTGGTTCAGAAAATGCCCATCAAATACCTCAAGTAAATTTAAAAAATAGGATTTTGTTAAGAAGGAACATTTAATAAACACTTCTTTTTAAGTCAACAGTAATAATATTAAACGATATTATAAGTGGAATTTTATAGATATTGATAATATCTTTCAATAGTCTCAGATAGGTGACCTGGTGGTCTAGGGGTAAGGTGTCAGACTTCTGTGCTGAGGGTCCGAGGTTCAATCCTCGGTCCCGGCACAGATTTATCTGATTGCCAAACCCTTCCTTCACCTCTGACAAGATGTGTATTATTCACAACTTGTGAATGTGAGGAATGCCAGGCCTCCACCGTGGTTCGGATTCCACGTTAAACTGTAGGTCCTCCATTTCATCTCACAATCACCCTAACATTGCACATTAGCGTAAGTGCGTATAACCCGAACGGGTAGTAAGACGCGGTGCTAATATAATAATAATAATAATAATAATAATAATAATAGTCTCAGATAAAGATCACATGATACGTGAAATTAGATCTAGTAGACTTTCTTTCGATAAAATAAGGCTCTTCCAATGAAAATTCTACTTTACTTGTGGTATAACTTATAAGTATCATTCAGCTAGCTACTTGGACTGTAGCACGATTACCTTGCTTCGCTTCATTTGTGTATTTTAAATCACAGTAATAATTCAATGTAAGAGATTTCAGGGTAAACAAAGTGTCACTTTTTTACCTCAGGTTTTATAAAATTCCCTGTACTTTAGTATCATATATTTTTTTATAATAAATTAATGGATTCACATTTTTCAAATGTAATAATTTTAAAACTAAGAATGTTATATCAAACAAACAATATATGAGTAAGAAGCATATCAAATCCTTTTATAACGAATGTAATTCATTCCAAAACACAAACGGCCATCGACCTTTATTTTACTACCAATACCAACAGACAAAATGGCACTAGTTTACCGTTTGTGAACACATGCTGTCAATGTACTGACAATGCGGTGTTGTCACACATGTTGATCACTCTATTCATCTCTCTCGCAAACCACACGTTACATCTGCGTATAACGAAAGGTAAGGCTGTAGTGTTTAGTTCTATCTTCTGCTTTTTTGGGGGTCACCTCGTCTCAATAATAGTTAGGGCTATTATTATTAGGTGTTCTGTCTTACGACAAGCCTATTCCTTTTGTCAGTGAGCTTAGACCACCAATGCACCCTGTCCTCTGCCTTCTCCTTCATTTCCCAGAATTTTCTTCTTTTCTTCAAGTTAACTAGTATTTGAATCCTCCTTCTTCTTAAATTCCTCTTTCCCTCAAACTTTCCTTCTATGACGTCATGCAGAAGACAGTTCCTCCTAAGTATGTGTCCGATCCAGTTTATTTTGCGCCGAAGAATCACATCCAAAATGGTTCTCTTCTCACCTAATCTTCTTAGGACTTGTTCATTTGTCACCCTCTGTCCAACTAATCTCTTAAAGTCTTCTCCAGCACTACATTTCAAAGCTTTCCAAGTATTTATTTTCCATCTTCCGAAGAGTCCTAGTTTCAACTTTATACAGTGCGATACTCCAAATGTATAATTTTGATCAATTTATTACCCAATTACAAACTCAACTTAATGGTCATCAGTATTCTCTTCTTGTTTAAAGATTCCTTGGCCATGGCGATCCTTAACCTAATTACTCCAGTGCAGTAGGCATTCTTTGTTTGGGCTATACGCGCATGTATTTTTTACGCTAATGTGTTATAAATAAGAAGGGTTGAATTGAGAGTAATTGTACCCGCACTTGCTTGAATCTAAGAGTGGCATATTATTTCACAAAAGCCTACCCTGAGAAGGATTCGCCCACTTATTATTCTAACTCTGACCTTCTCATCACCGGGCAATTAGACTAGATGAACTTTGCATTTATGCAACATACTAACCAATTAATGTGTGATTATCTTAATTAAATAATTTAAAGAGATCTACGACAGTCGCGAGCCTTATACCTGAGGCCATGCAACCACCGGCGTGGATGATGTAAAGTAAAACATTGCGAGATGACTAAATTAATACCTTTTATGATTTACGTTTTCTCTAATCTTATATGACAATTTTTATTTAATCTCATCTAGTATTTACTTATCTAGATTGTTCGACCAAATAATTGGGAGACTCAGGGTTTGATTCCGTGTGGCGCTGTTAAATTGATTTAATAAGTTTATAAGAGTTTGTTCTGCTTTCGAATTAGTAAATATATAGGAGTTGGGGCTGTATATGTAGTATTAGTCTTAATTTCCTCAGATAAATTGGTCTGTAAGTCGTGTTCAGATTATTTTATTAGCAATAAAGTTCATTTTATCTTAAATGTGTAAAATGAAAGTAAGTTTACTCTAAAGAAACTTTTCTTATTCTTATCCCATTAACGTAATGAAATGCGTATAGCAAGAACGAGTAGCAAGATGCAGTGGAAAAAAGAGAATAAAGGGCAAGTTAAATATAAAATTTATTACAAATGTTCATGGAAAATATATTTAACGTCATTACAAGCATCAATATTTTAATTTTCAGACTAAAGTTTGATTTGAATCCCGCTGGACTCAAGATTTAATTTTCATATTGTGTTAAGGTACGAGTGATAAGTAATCCACATTAGGCATTGATTCCTCCATTTTATTTTCAATAACTCTAAAAATTAATATTAAAAAAATTGTTACCCACTTCGGTGGCCACATGGTATAAGATGCTACTCTCGCAGTATACTAAACTGCCAATGACTGGGAGATCATGGTTCGAATCTCGATCGGGTGTACTGAGGGTGGTTTTCCCAAAACATTTGTCTACTCTCCTCCCACACAAATGCTGGTACACTTCATTTTAATATAATCTTCCTCAACCCTAAAACCATTAGCGTAACTAGTACATAAGTGTATAACCCAAACGGGTGGTAAGACGCGGTGTTAAAAATAAAGTTCAGATAGTGGAATGATAAAACTTATATTATAGTTTAGTAATAATAATAATAATATAGTTAGCCTTTAAACAATCATATTGGCAGTTTCTAAAGAAATATATTTCTGAAGCAAATTAGAGAAACGAAACCTTATCACAAAATAAAAGTAGCAAGAATATAAAAAGCAGCACTCTTCCAATCTTGTAGATTGGATTTTTTTTTTATCAAAGCGTATTTTATCTCACGCTCCTAAATTTCATTCGATAAGTCTTTGTTTTCTACCCAAACGAAAACAAAATGTGTTTCCACTTTCAAGAAAATTAAAAAAATAAGAATAGGGAATGGTCCAGGTGAAAAATCGTTCGCTATAAAAATGAATATATATATATATATATGAAAGACTATAATAAGTCAAGAGTGGACATTTGATGTTTTTCAATCACTTCCCATCAAAGGCTGATTGATTTTTTTAAATAATATATAGTATTTTACGTATTCATGTTTTGAATTTTGTTTTTAGTAAATTATTCAGTTCGCTCTTAAAAGCAAAAAATGTATTCTGTCTTGTTTGGTATAATCATAGTACCCGAATTCATTTATTGTTGATTATAAGGCCCTTAGCCCTGCCAAGTGCAAGTCTAAAACCTATTTTGTTGGATGTTGGGCAGGAGGGTGAAAGGCGTGGCGTGGCTTCACAACCGACCAAAGTATCCTTCTACCCCAACAAGAACAGATGAATTACTGAAACTGTAAATGGCGCTAGCTACCGGACAAGTCTTGCGGAAAACTAGTACGTTTGGAAATATCAATTTTCTCGAGAACGAGTGAAATTTTTATGTTAATATTTTCAACGCCTCTTCTAAGATAATGTATCGATGTTTATTGATTGTTACATTTTCTTATTTTTTGCAATAAAGCCGGCAGTTTTCTATTGAAAAATGTCAATTTTATTAATATTTGATCACTGTTAAAATTATAGATGAGGTGTGTATATAAAAGTATAACATAATAAACATGCTTCTATTCTTTAACAAACCGTTTCCGGAAAGAAAATTGCAAAACAATAAAGATTCTTAAAGATAACCGTTTGTTCCCATGGCTCTGCATTTCCACGCCAAATGAAAAGGGCCAGTCGCCTTAAGGCGACCCTTAATATAAGGTGGATGGGAACGCGAGTTGAGATCAATTTTATTATAATTTTTTACAGGAAAATATATTTTTGGTTAAAACCAATAAATTGCTGCTTTAGTAGATGACTTACGTTTATTTTTTTTATTTCTACACCATGGCAATCTCATAAGTTGTTGAATATTTATCATGGGCATATTGATATTTGAACAGAAACTGTTTAAACGAAGAGTAAATGTCCTGATGAAATTCATTAATGTTCATGCTAAATATTTAATAACTGTTGGAACTACTTCCTATGTGTAGAACATTAAAAAAGTTTGTAATCTGAAGCAATATTTGAGTTACTTTGCGCAGAAAAATGTTTTATTTTAAAAACGTCCAAAATTACTAAATCAGTTAGGTACATACTACTTGGATACTATCCGTTTTCGAAACATATGAGGACAACATTTCTACACCTCCGGTAATCGAACAAAAAGGGGTGGAACATCAACAGATGCAGGAAGTATTGACGGATTAACCAACAGCCAATTATCCCTACGATTAGATTTAAAAGCATCACATTTTAAAGTGGTAAAATTTTAACTCATTTATTAGTAGACTATACGCAGATGATTTAGTTTTGTTGAGTAATAGTAAGGAAGCTTTTGCAAGACATGCAGAAATGTTATTAGAGAGTTAAAATGGTTTTTTTAACATTATTCAAGATCGTTTTATCGTTTTTGTGCTTATAATACATACCTAAACATATCTAAACATCATTTTTATCATTCACGAAATAAAACTTAGACAATATTTTCACGAATTTAACAACATTAACCTTTTAATCTTAGAATTATTCTCAATATTATTGATTTAAATGCCAATTAACGATAACAACATTACAATAAAAATAAATGATTTCCAGCTAAGGAATCTCAATTTAGATGTGTTATGGCCAGCATCCAAAGAGAAATATTCATCCAAAGAGAAAATTGTGATGTGTTTGTACCAGCAACTAAAGATTGAGTTATTATTTCTTATCCAAAGAAATATGTTTTATTTTGAGATCTACAGCCATGCCAACGGTTTCCATGGTGGCTAAACAAAGAATGAAAAACTGAAAATTATCTGTGAAATTCGAGTTTTCATGGAAAACTACTATTTTACCCGACATCCTGAACTCCTAACCGTTAAAAAGAGTGGTCGTTTGTCAAAATCTATTCAGTCATTTCCTCGTAATTTCTCTTACCGGAAACGGGATTATCAGATTATATATAAGAAGATAATTTAAAATGCAAATAACCAGTATTAAAAACATTAAAGGCGTCTTTAGTTTTGAATTCTTAGAAACCCGATTGAAATAGATCATAAAATGTTTCATAATACTAGTTTTCATGTGTAACATTTCATAGATATTTTATATTGTAGTTTATATTTAAAAAATCAATTCTTATTATATAATGACAATTTAACACTTTTTTATGTGAAATTAAATAAAAGTTTAGCTACTATATGATCTTGTGATTTTTTGTTCCTTAATATATCTCTATGTATCTTAAACTATAGACGACCCACCGTTTATGGAAACATACATGAATTTTATCTAGTGACTAGGTATACTTTCCTTTATTCATACACCTAAGAAATAGTTTTTTACATATTATTTTTAGCGTGTGATGTCAAATTATTCAACTTTGTGTTAAATAGTATAATTTTAATTTCTGTACAGGCATGGGCCTGACACTACAAGTTTATTTTATGATCTTTCGTTTTTATTAATGTACATACATCGTGTGAGATACTCTAAAACTAGCACAAAGCATTTATATGTACCTCCTAGTCAATGTAACCATTATTAAGAGAAATCATTCTAAATTTTAAACCAAAACCTTTTATTTAAATATTTTCATATTAGAATAGCCAACATTAACTTCAATTGTTTGACTACACCCCCTACTTACTTATAAATATGTGTGTATGTGTATATGTGTGTGTGTGTCTTTCTGTCTGTCTGTCTGTCTGTTTGTCTGTACAACTATAGTTTGTTCCAACTTATTAAAGTTGACCTCAGTGGTCTTGGGGTAAAGTGCTGGCCTCGGGGCTAAAACCCAACTGGGGTCGGCGAACTTTTTCTGAACGATAAAACTACGTAGCATAGCTTTCTTTAGAGGGAAAGTAAATCCATCTTTCCCATGTCAATCGTATCATGTAAAAGAACCTTGGAGTGTATGTGAACATACCTTTCCCGGCCAAATTGATAGGCACTTTCTCTTTGCTCATAGAAACTCTCGAGTGCTGATATAATCAGTTGGCTCTGAAACTTCACATAACATACCTCAAATAAATAAAATAACTTATTTAAAATTTCAAATAATATGAAACCATCGGAAAATGACAGGCCTATACGATTAAATAGTCCTTTGTTATAAATGACAGTTTTAATAAAAAATGAATGCATGTATATATATATATTAATTCTGTGTCTCTAAGATAAATGTTTCCATTGGAATTTTGTTTACTCGTGTTCTACTTTAACAACCAAAAGTTAGTTAAAAAAAAGTCAGAAAACTATATTGTACCAGCTAGGATGCATACCTGTTAGGAAACGTTTTTACCAAAAGCTCGTTAGTAGTAAGTAAAGCTGAAAGCTCCAATTCATTAAGAAGAAAGGCAGAAACTTAAGATAAACACAAAGTACATAAATACGCCTAGGTCCAAAACGTTTAAGAGCTTTCGTAGTGTAAGGGCAATTTCCCTTGAGTATTACCATAAAAGTCCTTTTATTTTGCTTTTGGGTTTCTTCCTACGGAGGTAGGCTAAGCAGTTTCCTTACTTTAACAATTTCAAAATGTTATTTCAATTTGATTTGTTTACTTTATTTTATTCATTTAAATTACATTATATGAACAAACATTTATTAGTAGTTTTACCTGCCAGTATTTTTTTAATATGACACTCAACGATATCCTTGTAGTTTATTTTTTAATTTAATAATATTTATACTAAGCTGTGTATAAAATTGAAGATTTTATTTTGTGATTTTTAAAAATTATTTCGTAGAGAGATATGTATTTAAATATGTATTAATCTGTATCTATCTATGTATGTATGTACTTATATGTATAAATATGTATTAATTAGTATGTATGTATTAATATGTATGTATTAATTGTATGTATGTATGTATGTACTCGTATGTTTGTATGTAATGTATGTAATGTATGTATGTAATGTATGTATGTATGTATGTATGTATGTATGTATGTATGTATGTATGTATGTATGTATGTATGTATGTATATTTGTTTTTGTTTGTTTGTTTGTTTGTTTGTTTGCAGGGTACTCAACCCGAAGGTAGGTTGGATCCTCAACAAATCCATAATCAGCTGTAAAGCCTAGGAATCACTAAATATGCGTACTAGGGAAATGAGGAGTGAGGTAGTTTCCCGTTGTTTTCCTCACTTAGCCAGAATATATTACTGCACATCAGTCTTCCAAGCCCACAGGAATGCACACACCAACTGACCCTCCAAACGACACCTTCACTCCATTCACCATAAGGACTGGTTGTATATTGAATGTTGTTAATATTATCGCTCATAACTGCCTCTGCAACCTTCATATTTTCTAGAGCCATAAGTGGGACTGAAGCAGATCAATGAAAGTAACAACTTGGCATATCCCATACCAGAAGATATAGTATTTTGTAAACACTATATCCATATGTGAATCTGGGCGGTAAAGGAAGATATATAATTTAATATGATTTTCTGCACGTGTGCAAATATTAATTTGTTTGTGCGGGAATTTATGTTTGAGTTAAATTTCTAATCACATTAGATTAATTACAAATATTAGGCCTAAGTTTGTAAAATAAGTGCTATATATTAAATTATCCTCGATACAAATAGGTGTGAATTGCAACTATCTTACTTTTTTTTTTGTGTTGTTTTCCTAAAGTAGTTATTTTTAATATTTAACTCTATGAATACTAAAGACGAACAAGGTATGTTAGCAACCGAAATATCATTTTTAATCAAATCATATTCCTTCCCATCTCGCCTTATTTCGCAACAAAATGAAGACCAACTTTCCAATTCGAGTGGAATTATAACCAAATTCTCTTGAATAGAGCCGGACGTATTCTGAATGTCTCGATTTTTGGTGGTCCGCACAGCGTGTCAGGCCAGCAGGCCTGCTTAGACAGACACGGTGCTTGTAAAAAAAATTGAATTATTTAATAGTTAACATTTAAAAATCGGAATATTTTGTATAAAAATCCATATTTTCAGATTGTCTTAAAAATCAGAAGTGTTTATGGAAAAATTAAATGTGTCAGGTGTCCAGCTCTAAATTAAAGACCTAAACTAATTTCGAAATAAACATTCAATATTTTACCATTTATATTTTTATATTTCGAATTTAAAACTTAATCTGCAAAATGATAACATGTTTCTATTTTATTGCGTGCTTACACTACAGCAGTTAAAATAAAGTTTTGATAATATGTTTAAATTTTTATTTTATTTTAGCACTTCTCCCACTTCACTCATTTAAATTATCTGCCTGGCTGGGCCTCGTTTTTAACTCCTTGATTATATGAATTTAACGTGCACCTACTGAAACAAACTGTGATACCAGCGCATTACTTACAAACTTATGTTATCCTGACACAACAACCATTCCCTCAGCCGATATTAACCAAATATAAATTTAGACCATACTGGGAATCCAAACAGGGACTCCCCGTGATCTGTTTGTTTCCAGACGCGCTAACGAGTTATCCACGATCGGGACAAAGGCCGAGATACAAAACAGATCCTTAACAGGGTTAATCTTGTTAAGCAAATGATATATGATAAAAACACTTGTTTTTATTTTGTTTCGGCAATTAATCAGGCCTAATGACGCAATATTTTCTTGTAAGGATACATTCAAGATCTCCACCCTCTGCCCTCTCCATCATAGCTTCACTCAACCCCACCTCCCAAGACTAGCTAAACTTTTTCACTCCATGAAAGTTGACCTTCACATTTCTAACAAACATACGTAATGTAATTTGTCTTTAGTCACACATGCGCTCTTGTTAATTTTTTCCAAGCACTCAAGGAATACATTTTAAGGCTGCGTCTAGAACTTAGATTATATAAAAATCATTTTAGCTTTTGTGTTTTTGAAAACTATTGTATTTATTTCATTAAAAATTTACAGTTCTAAAACATACTCTGTGGTTGAAATATACAAATATTAACATTATGGTATAAACAATTTTATAAGGTTTAATGAGGTTATAAAGCTTTAATAATAAACAGGGTAAACCGAAATAAATTAGATAATTTATTTCGACTGATAAAAATCAGGGAGACGTGATGTTTTGAAAAAAATCACTATAATTTTCAGATTTTTTCAATAATTTTTTAATGCATAGTATTAGAGTAAATTCCTTTTTAAATTCCACCAATTTATTTAATTTTGTGAAGAACCCAGGAATATTTGTGTTCATAAATCAAGGAATTGAATAATAAAACAGCGAACAAATAATATTTTTTATTTATATTTTAATATATAATTAATTTTAGTTTGTCTCAAAAACTCTGGATATTTCAGACAGTTTCAAAACTTGTTTTGTGTCTCAACTCTATAAAACTTTAATAAACATGATATTTTTATTTCCCAATAAATAAGCATGTTGATCCAATGTGGGGAATAATTTACCAACAATAAGCTTTGGTGGCCGCATGGTATAGACTAGACTAGACTAGGCTAGACTACCGATGGTGGGGAGATTGGGGTTAGATCCCGGTCAGGTGTACTGAAGGTAGTTTTACCTGTATAGTTTTCCATTCTCCCTCCACGAAAATGTGGGTACACCTCCTCTAAAATTCAACCTGCCTAATCCCCAACACATTAGTGTAATTAGTGCACAGCCATATAGCCCGAACCCGCCTTATTGGCATAGTTAGCTAACGCGCTAGTTTCATGTTGAGCTATACTGCCGAGGACGGGGAGATTAAGGTTCGAAACTCTATCGGGTAGACTGGGGGTGGTTTTCCTAAATATGCTTCCACTCTCCTTCCACGCAAATGCGGGTTCAGATCATCTATATTCAACCTTCCCAATTCCTAAACTTTTAGTGTAATTAGTACTTAAGCGTATAATCCAAACGGGAAGTATAACGTGGTGGTAAAAATAAAGTTTACGAATAAATAAACAAAATATTAGAAATGATTCCAAAAGGGTAGACCCAACCTTAAGGAAAGTTATATTTCTCCTTCAAACACACGCCCTTTTTTTCAATCTCTTTATTTGAGAGTTCTGGCTGTTTGCTATCATTAGTCAATGACGTTTTAATTTAGGAGGGACAAGATGTCATGAAATATATTATTACAGTAACATGGGATGGAAACCGCAAGGCAAGGCTACAGCCATCTAAGGTCACCGATTTGAAACAATATCAAGGACTTTTTTTCTAATCTCCAAGGATTCTAGCAACTCAATTTACTAACCAACTGCTTCCAAAAAAAATAATCTAGATTTACAAACTAAGATCTTGGCTTTGAGCTTTTGTCTTGAGTATTTAGTAAGTTAAAATCGACAGATTTGTGTTTATGGGTTTTTCTAATATTAATTCTTTGAAATTATGTAGATTTATATAATATTTTTGAATTAGTGATTTACTAATACCGTATATAAATAATACTATGATGTATGAATGAGGTAATTTTGTTAAAATTTATTAAATAATGATTGTGAGATTGGTTGATTTAGTTTAAGATTATTAATGGCTTAGTTTATAAGAACCGTTCTATATTATTATTATTATTATTATTATTATTATTATTATTATTATTATTATTATTATTAAGGTGCTTTAATATACTTATTTAAAATTTAAAATAATTTAGATTTTTAGATTAATTATTAAAATGAATGTAAGCCTATAAACTGAAGGGGTAGTAACACACCGTACTAAAAAAATAAAATAGTGTAACCTGTTTGACTGTAAGACTAGGTGTTACACCTTAACTTTACCACATTAAATAAATACATTTAAATAAATAAGTATTATTATTGATTTCAGAATGTTATTTGACTACATTAAATACTACACTTGCTATTTTTGACATCAAAATCTTCCTACTTTATTTCCCTTTTTCCATCTGCCCGTCCTACGTGTTTTACTATATGTCCGGGCCACCCGCATATTTACAATAATGCGGTAAGAATGAGGAAGTTAGAAATTAGAAAGAGAATACTCTCATTTACGTGAAGGTAAAGTGGAAAGCCATATAGAAACTTAGTAGTATGTTGTATAAACACAATTTTAGTTGGCTTACAAAACAATATAACTTAAATCAGGTATTTAAATTCAGAGTCAATTATATCTACGTTAAAATTATAGATTTTGTTTTAAAACTTAAGTAGGTAGTTATAACGAATATTTAACTGATAAAAAGTATGGATTATTTTATCTATTTAAATAATGTTTTTTATTTTTAATTAACATTAAATATATTATAAATTATAATATACTATTACTACACGTCACTCAATTTTCAGAAACTAAAGTAATACAATCATAACTAATTTGAGTTAATCATGTGAAGTTAGGACGAAATATATATTACATTTTTACTTGATCAAAATTTTGGGCAATATTTGTTAAATTGAGAGGGAATTTTTGTGGGGTGAGTCACTTCTGATTACAGTTAGCTAAATACTCCCTTTTATTTAAAAAATATTTGTGATTGTTTTTATATTTTATATCATAATATATTATAATTTTTGTGACAAAAGATGCTTTTAAAATTGAAATTTTTGGCTCTGTGTCTAAAAAATCCATATGGACAGTAAATATTAGTTTATACTTTTGGAGTAAAGAGGAGGAACTTTTTTTTTTTTTAATTTCAGTATTTGCGTAAAACTTCACTTGAGAAAAATATTCCCCCCTACACTCAAATGGGGTTTGAAACCCAACCCTCATTCACCGGCAAACCTGGCTAGAGCAGCTAGAAGCTTATTCCATGGTCTCACCAATGAGGGTTGATAAAAACGGAATAGATTGTAAAATTCTGAACAAATTAAGACAAACCATTTATATTTACCTCTATTGAAAATTGAAGTTTTTTGTTATAAAGGTTTACATCAAACCCTCACACTTTCACAAATCCCATATATATATATATATATGTATATGTGTATGTGTGTGTGTATATGTGTGTGTGTGCGCGCGTGTGTGTGTGTGTGTGCTTCACTTCTTCAACACTTTTCTACTTATTTTATTTCTCAGTTGTTTGGTCTCCAAGGTAACAAAAAAGAAATGCTGCGACTTTCTGAACAACTTCCTTTCCTTTTAAAAATGTGCTTTGCTCGGTCAAAGATATCGCTTAACCTCCCACCATCACCATTCTTCGGTTCATTTTAGTAAAACGGGGCCAGACTGAGGGCTTCCTTTAACTTAGCGTCCATCACGAAAAGCTTTCTCCTCCAACCCCAAGTCTGGGAGGTCGTTTGTAAAGCGTAAAGCTTAATAGAGGATGTTGATCCAGGAAGTTCTAACATTTTTTCCTGTGACGTTGACAACAGATACATTGACCACCACCTTGAAGTTTAGATAATAATAGCAACCACAAATATTTTATCTAAAGGCAACATATGATACAGCACAATTTTCATAGGAATGGCCTTATTTGACAATCAGTTAAGCTATTATATCTACTTTCGCGTATTTACACGACCAGTCATGTGACCTACATCTCTCACTTTAATTATATATTATCTATACCTATAAACACCAATAAAATAGTAAAATGTGCACAAATTTAACAGAAAAATATGTGTTTGCTTGTTCTAAAATGCTCTACTTATAAATACTGAACCATATTAATGCTGTCTAGCGTCACCACGCCTTTTTAACCATCCGGGATATGAACCATACTACATTTATGTGGATTAGAGTTGGAACCAATTTAGGATGAAAATCATCAGTACATCCGGCTGAGATCTAAACCCCAACCTCTCCTTTAACAGAAAACCAGACTAGGTGAGCCTCATATATAGTTTACCTGCCCACTAATTTGAGTAAAAGTTGAACCTACTCCAAATATTTATCTAAGACGTTTGCAATTATTGTATTGAAATACTTAATTATTTGTTAGCAAAAAAATATATATGTGTAAATCTTTTTTCGAATTTTTCATGAATAAGAAAGAACCACCTAGTTTTTTTCATTAATCTAGAACATAATCGTGATACATGTGAATATATACACAGTATCTTCCTTGATACGTTCATTTTGTTGATCAAAAAAGACATCTATAAGCATTTAACAAGTTGTGAGCTAAGTGAACATCTATCCCCGGAATTTAATCACTTGTTTGTACTCCCTAATCCCTTTGCCCTAATTTACAATCCATATGCTCATTGTCAAACTCGATTCTCCAAGGCACTCTACTTATCGATAAATCTAAAGGTGGAACAAAGCAATTCTGCCTAAAATGTAGTTCTCTCTTCGTAAGCGTAATTAAGAATTCTCTCTTCTTAATGTAAAGACATTTATCAGTGAAGCAAATTAAACCTTATTTCCATATATAAGTGTTCTCTTTATCTTCCTCTATTTAAATCTTGCCTAACTTCCTTTGTCTCGTTAATCGTGAACGTTTACACGTATTATCAATCTCATGCTTAGAGTGAAATTTATAATTCAAGTAGGAACGTATTTAGTATTTGGTTAACGTGTAGTTGTTTACTCCATCTTAAAATGCATAAATAATGATAGCAAACACTCATAAATAATGATAGCAAACACTCATAAATAATGATAGCAAACACTTATAAATAATGATAGCAAACGCTTCTAAATAATGATCGCAAACACTTATAAATAATGATAGAAAACACTTATAAATAATGATAGCAAACACTTATAAATAATGATAGAAAACACTTATAAATAATGATAGCAAACGCTTCTAAATAATGATAGCAAACACTTATAAATAATGATATCAAACACTTATAAATAATCAGAGCAAACACTTATAAATAATGATAGCAAACACTTATAAATAATGATAGAAAACACTTATAAATAATGATAGCAAACACTTATAAATAATGATAGAAAACACTTATAAATAATAATCGCAAACATTTATAAATAATGATAGCAAACACATAAATAATGATAGCAAATACTTATAAATAATTTGTTTACTGAATAGGCTGTACAATATATCTAGTCTACTATTTAAAGAATCCTAGTTTTTCTTTAGCGCCAAGTCATACTACCCATTCGGGCTAAACGCTAATGTACTAATTACGCTAATGGTTTTAACGATGAGGAATTTTGTTATTCAGAGGAAGTATACCCGCATTTGCATGAAGGTAAAATGAAAAACAAGTTTGTAAAAAGTACCTCAGTACACCTGACCCAGACTTGAAACTCGATCTCCCCGTCATCCGCAATCTAGTTTACTGAAAGAGTGACGGCTTGGAACATGTGGCCACCGAAGAGTGTACTGACAATTAAGAAAGCCTTAAGGGGATGGATCACCATGAGAGATGAGCGCGGCTGGTTTCTAAGACGATTTCTCTGTACACGATTACTAAGAAAACTATTAT
>CABFWO010005733.1:29041-43344 GCA_902155825.1 Timema genevievae | reverse complement strand
GTGCTCTACCATTTTCCTAATATTCTATCATTTTATTTATCACTAAATGTTTTTGCTCAATGCACTTTTTTCATATATAATAAAGATGATTAGGATTAGTAAAACCTAGTGACGGTTCCTCGACAAAACAATACGGAACTATGAACAGGAGACATTATTTTACCCCCCTCCCCCTTTAAGATATACATAATTTTGCTACTTTCAATGTAAATAAGATAACTGCAAGTGTATTAATTTGTTGACTGCAGATTGGCGGTGAACAAATTTGAGCAGGAAGCTTCCAAGATGGAGATGAACCTGACTGGAGATAGCGAGGCGACTCTTAGTCTCCATAAGAAGCTCACCAAGTGGGACAGCAAGAAGAAGAAGATGGTGGCCATCAACAAGGTATGTGGCATGAGAGACTTCTGGTTACAGGTGTTTTCTCTGTTAAGGCCCTTGGCCCTGTCGAGTGCAAGTCTAAAACCTATTTTGGGGGACGGTGGGTGGGAGGGTGAAAAGCGTGACGTGACTTCACAACCGACCAACATATCCTTCCTCGCCAACAAGAATAGATGGATCACGGAAACCGTAGATGGCGCTAGCTACCGGACAGGTCTTGCAGAAAAATCATACGTTTGGAAATATCATTTTTCTCGAGAACTAGTGAAATTTTTATGTTAATATTTTCAACACCTCTTCTAAGATAATGTATCAATGTTTATTATGTGTTAAATTTTCTTGTTTTTTGCTATGCAGCCAGCAGTTTTCTATTGAAAACTGTCAAAATTATTGATATTTGATCACTGTTAAAATTTTAGAGAAGGTGTGTTAACATTCTTGAAGATAACCGTTAGTTCCCGTGGCTTTGCATTTACACTCCAAATGAAAAGGGTCAATCACCTTAACTGGGAATAAATCTGTACTGGAAAAATATATTATATTGTTGTTTATTAAACTTTATGTATTGAGATTACTTAGAAAATGTTTTATTGTACCTATTTTTACTAATATTTCCTTTTTAAGTTAATAAATCAAGTTATATTACAACTTACAATTCAATTACTTAGGATTTTTTCAAAATAAATATTGTTTTATATTATTATATAAATGGTAATAATTGACCATAAATCAAGTATTTTAGCCGTCAATATTTTATTGACGAAGCTTTGAAGCCGGAATTATTTTCGAAGTGAAGTCGAAGCTGACAGACATTTGTTTCGAAGCTTCGCACATCCCTAGTCGTATGTGTGTGTGTGTGTGTGTGTGTGTGTGTGGAATATTTTCCTCTCGCTAACCATTTTCCATCTATCTGCCCAGAACTCCAAGATTGGAAAGATACGTTCCGAGTCTGGTGTGTGGATCCCTGCCACATACAAGACCAACCGCTACAACCAATGGAAGGAGAAGACCAAGCTGTTGGATGAGGCTCGACACGAAAGTGATGATGACGTCGATGATGATGAAAACAAAGAAGCTAACAGGAAGAAAGGTTTGCACATCTTTCCATGATATAACACAGTACTCTTGCAGCAGACTAGACTGCCGATGATGGGGTGATTGAGGTTCGAATCTCAGAGTATACTGAGGGTGGTTTATCCAAAATGGCTTTCCACACAAATGCGGGTACACTTCCAATAATACAACTTCCCTTATCCCTAAAATCATTAGCATAATTAGTTCATAAGCGTATAACCCTAAAGGGTAATAAGACGTGGTGCTAAAAAAAATCTTCATAACATTACCACATCCCGTTAAATATTAAATTAATGATCTGGGGTCTGGCTGTTAAGTTTATTCTATAATTATATAGGGTCTCAACCACCAAAAAGCTGTAATAAAGTTATAAAACAAATTTCATTTTAAAAGTTTCACTTTTTATTTATTTTGAATCCTTAAATCTCCAAAGCAACGGTTCTCAAACTTTGTTTAGATTATACCCCTTGGCCATGACTAAAAGTTTAATTACCCCCAAGATAAAAAATATCCAAATGATAGGCTTTAAAAAATATACCACATGGCAAATTATTGATTTATTTAATATGTTGGGGAAAAAATATCAGTGGTCAAAATTTTTCAAATGTGACAAAGCTAGTAAGAGAGAATCCTTCTGCTATAAACTTAACATTATCTCTTATTGAGAATTGTTATGATCAGTTAAAAAAACAACATAATTTTACTGTAAAAATTCTGTAGAAAAGTGTTATACATTTTCTTCACAAAATCATTCAAAATTAAAGAAAAAAGTAAACATAAACACAATATTTTTATATCAAAATTTTAATTGCAATTCTTGAGTTGATATATTATGAATCCCAAAGTTTTTCACTGAGAGGGGTGTGGGTGTCTGCATGGCTTGGCAGAAAGTTTTGATGTCTGGTTGTCCAGTTGAAACTTTCAAGTGTAGCTCTGGATCCAAATGTAGCCTATTGCGGTATTTATTTTTAGGTACAACATGGATAAAAAAACCACTCTCACAGAGATATGTTGTTGAGAAAGGCATCATAAACTGCTAATCAAGAATGTATCAAGTAGAGGGTTGAACATTCTCAGAAATCGGTCTCCAGCCGAGAGCAAATACAGGGAAAAGAGAGGTGGAAATAACCAGATAACAGCACTTGCCAACAACCAGATAACAGCACTTGCCAACAACTAGGGGTTTCCATAAGTCCCTCGTTATTTTTCCAATTTCCCCCTGAAAACCGATGTTCTAAAGGATTCAAGGTATTGGAGGATTTAAGGGTCCCCATTACAAACAATTCTAAACATATATTTTTGTTTTAGCGGTTCAAAATCAACCCCACACCCACTGGGGACGTCACAACAAGAAAGTCCACTTGAAAGCGACAATTTCCGAACTGAAGAAACCAGAACAGATTTTGAAGGCCAGGATGATCGCAGAAAAGAGAAAGCAGAAGAACAAAAAGAAGCATAAAAAGAAAGGCCACAGAAGATAGGTTTTGAGTTTTTGAAAGTGTTGTGAAATGTTTTAATTAAATGTTTACTTAAATAAAATCTACTTCATTGTGTTTAATTTTCATTGTGTCTCTCACCCTTTATTCCCAGAATTGTGAGTGTGTATGTGTGTGTGAGCACACATATGTGTGTGTGAGCTATTTTTACTATACCAGGCATGGGAAGTTGTCTAAGAAACTTTTTTTTTATCTCGGATAATTACCTGTCCTTGTTCCCCTGAAGCATTTCTTTCGGCCATCACCGTAGAACCGGTTGGTGATCACACGTCTTTTTGTGAAGGTAACGTTGAAGTAGCCACTACTTTTACTCTCCTTAACTCAGGGTTGGGGGGAAGGGGGGGGCCTGTACATAATAGTATACTTTGTTGTATTTGATGACACCTACTGGTTAGTTATGAACATTTTGCTTGATATAATTAGAACTTTTTTTTTTAAGAGGCCCTTTTACCTTGCTCAATTGTATTTAATTTAAATCGTAGTCACCTTGAACTAGTGGCACTTAAAATCACTATTAAATGTATCCACAGTAATGCCATGTGAATGCAAGACTATTATTGATATTATTAGGTCTTCTGTCTTACGACAGGGCCATCATTCCTTTTTGTCTCCGAACCTGAATCGCCAATGCGCCCTGTCCTACGCCTCCTTTAGTTCCCAGCATTTTCTTTCTTTCACTCAATATTTGAATCGTCTTCCTTCCTAAGCTCCTCTTTTCCTCAATCTTGTCTTCTATGACCAAGACTATATTCTGTTTGTGAATTAAGATCGCTGTTTGAAAAAAATAAAATAATTTTATGCGCATCAGTGATTGCATGATATAACGAGTTTGACTTGATTGCCGGTGACAGGGAGGTCGGGGTTTGGATCCCATACCATACCATAGTGGAATAATGCAAGGTTTGCTTCCTGCCTTACAGAGTATAGACAAGTCTGGTTTGGCAGTGACATGAGGTCAAGGTTTGAATCCCGGGTGGATATACAGAAGTTCTTTTATACTTCTGAATGGTTTAACACTCTTTATCTGCTGAAATGGCGTTAAGATGTAAAGCCTGTACATGTACCGTACAGTGGAAAATAAACACAAACTACTTGCTTTTATTAATATACAGGCTTTATGTTGATTTGCCCTTAAATTTTTACCTCGATTAATAATAATATGAAAAAATAATTTGGTGAACTGTTTATGGACCTTATACAGTTCAAATCAATGGCGTTTCATTGTGTGTTTGATTTACTAGTGTGTAAAAGCTGTAGGCTGTACTTAATATATCATTTTAGACGAACTTTAATTTTAATCTTCTCTTGAAAAGCGTAATTGAAATATAAATGGGTTTCATTGTGTATGCTTATCCACCCCTTTTATGTGTGCCTCTCTAACTGTCTTCTATTACTAGTTATTAGGTACTTTAATTCTATTCAACATAAATAACTATTTAGTTACTACAGAATGCTCTGTTGCTAACAATAGCTGGCTCGTGGTGTTCTGTCTAACTATAATGATGTAATAAGAAGCAGAAGGAAGCGTGAGAAATTCACAGGAAGTAAAGTGATTTGGCTGTCAGTGTAGCGTGAATCAGAAACCGCCTTTTCTTTCTCTCTCTTTCATACAGGGTCGCCGCCTTTGCGTCCTCCTCGTCTTTCTTTATCTCTGTTTAAAAAGGTTCTTGAGTGCAGCTGCACTGAGCGTGTGACCTTCCCCACCCAAACATATTTCGTCCTTGCCAACCTTGTTCAAAAGGCTTTTAGAGTCCATACAAGTCGCGCGGACTTGTTTGATAACATTCTTAATTGTACTCTAAACTATTTGTTTGGATATTATTTATATTAAAGTGCGAGATATCGTGTATTTTTTGTGTTTTGAATTTCACTGGTTTTATGGAATGCGTCGAATATCTAAATGTCAAATTAGAAAGTAGATTCGGACGGCTCGAAGGTTGGCAAGATTGTTGTATTAAAATTAATCTAATATGGCTGTCGTGGCAGAAAGTTGTTAAACAGTTTATTTTGGGGACGTTCTTGTTATTAAGACGGATAAGCAACCAAGGTGAGTTATTTATTGCTTTAATTTTATATTGCATGATTTAAATTGAATGTAATATTGCGCTGGCCCAACGATTTTTGGTAGAATAGAGCTATTAATGTGTTGGTTCTTTGCAGCTTGTTTCGTGTACTGTCAAGACTGCCAAGATTGTAGAAAGTTAATCAAAACACGGAAGTAGAGCACGATAATTTCTCAAATATGAAAGACAATATGCTATGTAAGATACTAATTTCAACGTACTTATTGTTTATTAAATATAATTAAAGCTGTATTAAATCAGCTCAGACCTAAATACTTCTAAATCAGGGCACACCCTTTCCTAAGTGTGCTACTTCAACGATCCACTTAAAAAAAATAGAAATGTTTTGTGCTAGATTTAACATAAATAATGAGAGGTACTTACCTGTATGTTTTCAAATAATTTTATTTATATTGTGATACAAGGCATTTTGTTTTAACGTCAACTCTAGTTAATAAATAACATAGTTTTTGCTGTATCTGATGTGCATCTTTAAGTATTTTTTTTAAAGTATTTTTTTTTGTAGATTAGTTGTGCTACATATCGGTCAGCCTATGTTGAGTTCGCGTGTTTTTTGGTTAAATCTTAAATGTGTTTATTTGAAGTAAAGAACTATAGTGTTCTTTACTTGAATTAATAACATTCACAAAGCTTTCATGTTAAAATTTAAGTATGGTAAACATCAGAGTGTCTTTGTGGGATTTACAGAATTAGTTAACTATTTACCAAAAAAATTATATATTCTAGAATGTTGCCAGGATAAATAGGCTAGAGCTATTACATGTTTTCCCCCACTCATAGGCTCTGTTATAAATAGTCTATCTAACATGATCATGTATTCTGGTTGATACCTAATTGATAATAATTATTAACCCTTTTGCTGCATATTTAATTTTTACTTCTTACCTTCAGAAATGCTATAATAATAGGTCAAAAATTCAAAATCTGGAAATTTTCATGGTGATCATGATTATGATCAAATTATGTGTTTTTCAACTAGTAATGTATTTTAAATATGAAATTTAGCACTATGTTGTCTATAAATCACATAATAATATATATTTTATATCACTAAAATATGTCAAATATTATTTGTCACATTTTACCCAGATGCAATGTTATTCTGCCATCGGAACCATTCTTTATTTTACTCGCAACCCACAATAGTGTCAAACCAATCGCCAAATGAGGATTTGAAAGGCCTATTATTTATTTATTTATTTATTTAACACCGCGTCTTACTACCCGTTCGGGTTATACGCCTAAGTACTAATTACGCTAATGGATTAGGAATTGGGAAGGTTGAATTTAAAGGAAGTGAACCCGCATTTGCGTGGAGGGAGAGTGGAAAACCATTTAGGAAAAACCACCCCCAGTTCACCCGACCGAGATTCGAACCTCGATCTCCCCGTCCTCGGCAGTCGGGCTCAACACGACTAGTGCGTTAGCCAACTACGCCACCGAGGCGGGTGAAAGGCCTATTATTGGCCTGATATAGGCCTTATGTAATAAAACAAAATAAATTTTAAAACTCACTGAATTATAGAATTTTTCAATTTCCATACTAACAAAATATTATATTTATTACACTTCACATGGCACGGATTCATCAATCATAAATTAAATGTTACTAACACAGTAGAATAACCAGGTAAATATAACAAATACTACACTATAATAAATCCCTCAACAATGTTTTATGCCACATAGATATTGCACGTGTGCTACAAATAGTGAAATGCAGAAGTAAACAAGCTCTACTAGTGTTATGATTTAGCAGCTGTTAATTGACAGTTCTGAAAACTAGCACCAGATGTCAGAGGCGCACGGGCATGCTAGTATGAAAAATTCAGCGTTCTAACACTCTTGTGGCTATTTACGACTGTCGCAGCAAAGGTAGATAAAGTTTACACGTAGAGGGGTAGAGTCGATTTTTGCAGTCAATGGCTATAGTGCTGAGATCGAATATATCCGATTAACGCAGCAAAAGGGTTGAACCAAGTGATGAGAAAATTTATTCACGTGTACATTTATCCAATGTTTAAAGTATATGCCGAACAAATATTAATAGGGTTTTGGAAGGCATTACCACAAGTTGAAGCTAAAAAAAAAGGGCAGCCTACAGGTATAGTTTATTTGGCACTAGAATGGTAGTAATTGACAACTAATAAACAGATCTAATAGCATGTATCCATTCGCCAAACAGATTAATCTGCAATTTTGATCGTGTGTCGAGGTGTTATTACTTTTGGCAATCAACAACAAACCATCTTTTCATGATTTAAAAACTAACTTATGAAAATAACCACTCGGCTGTTTATTTTTTGGGAAAGTAGGTTCTCTGGTTTACTGTATTTTAGTTGAGATAGCAAATCGTTAAACATTTAATACTATCTTTATCCTCCCAAGGAAAGGCGTATCAAATTATTCTAGATAGTAAATTATATTTAGGCTATTAGAAATTTTTATCATTAACAGAGTTTTTTTAATAATCTTGAATTTAGTATCATTAGATTCCCTACATTTTTGTGAGTGTATTGCTAGTATAAGTTTTGTGATTTTTGAATTTTTAGAAAAAGAAAAAGATTGCTTTTAAAAAGTACAGCTATTGAGCTTCGTCCCCTATCTTATGTCGCCACAACTGTGAAACAAAAAAACATAGTTTTAGTCATATGTTTTGTTCTTTTATTAAGTCACGAAAAAGCCAACTATACAGTAAGGAATTCGTAAGGAAGTATTTTTATAAGCGTTTAGAAACACTTTTGATTGATAATACAGTGTTATCAAGAAAATAATAATTATTTCCACTTTGGTGACGTTCAACCAATGTTTACAGTAAAATTCTTCTGCTAGCTGTCAGTGTTACCACCCCTTGAGTGGTGAATGTACTTTATATGGAGCATTATTTTACAAACTCAACAATTGTAATAAGAAAAAAAGTTGTCAAAGACTCTGTTATTTTATGCCACACTAGTAAGCAGGCACAGGGTTTATGGTTTTTGATACCCGCCTCGGTGGCTTAGTTGGCTAACGTGCCAGTCATATTGGGTTCGACTGCCAAGGACGGGGAGATTGAGGTTCGAATTTCGGTCATGTGAACTGGGGGTGGTTTTCCCTAATTGGTTTTCCACTCTCCCTCCACGCAAATGCGGGTTCACTTCCTCTAAATTCAACTTTCCCAACACCTAATCCATTAGCGTAATTAGTACTTAAGCGTATAACCCGATTGGGTAGTAAGACACAGTGCTAAATAATAATAAATTGTTTTTGAGGATTTAGAATAATGATGAAAACTAATTGGACACTTGCCACTTAGTTGTAAGATTATTTTCTTATGCTACAACAAACATGTAATTAAACTAGGTAATAATTGTTCGGTATCAGTGGGCGCCAGGTATTAAGGTGTTACTCTCAAACTCAATTGCTATCGAAGGGGAGGTAGGGGTTTAAACCCCAGCTGGGCTACTAGGGCTTTTTTTTTTCCTAAATATTTTTCCTTGCAAGTTTCCTCCAAAATTCTGCCCATCTGATCCTTGCCCTATTCATTGTAAATACGCGGATAGCTCCAAATAGTAGGTACCTAGTAATAGTAGTAGGGGTGTAAAATAATATAGAGATTAATAGCCCTAACTTATTATTATTCAAGCAAATTGTTGAATGTATTTTTGGCAAAAGATGCACCGTTCCATTTTGATTAGATTTTTTAAGCTTAAATTTATTTTTAAAATGTGTGTGACCCACTTTAATTGCTACATGCTCTAAGGTGCTGGTCTCTTAATAGACTGGACGACTGATGACAGCAAGATCAGGGTTCGATCCTGGTTGGGTGTACTGAGGATTTTTTTTTTTTACTAAATGGTTTTTCACTCCACACAAATGCGGGTCATCCTATAAATTTAACCTTTCTCATACCTAACACATTAGAGTAATTTGTACAAGTGTGTTTAACCCGAATGGGTAGTAAGACATGCTATAAAAAGTGTGTGCTTATAGCATATTTTGGTATAATAAAACTGCATCATGTATAGCCCTGAGTGATAAATTCACAATCAGGGCCTAAATACTTTGCAGAGTAATTTTCAGTCGTAGTGTCTTAGATAAGAGTTGATTAGATAAGATAATATTTTACAACACACAATTCATTTATGAATTTAGTTGTTTTGAACTATGTTTATCTAAATTGCTGAAATTTTAACTGTACAAGGCTTTAGGCCTTAGACCATAAATTTTAACAGTCAAAATTATTGTATACTGCGCTTGCTTGAACTTAGGAACCATTCCTTTTAAGCGATTTTTCTAATACCCAAGCTAACATAAAAAAATACATTTATTAACAGCATGGCTTAATTTAACGGGTAAAGATGTGGAAGGTTATTACAAAAAAAAATCACTTGGCTTAAAGGTTCACATGTAATATACTAGACGGCTGATGAAGGTGAAATTGGGGTTTGAATCTCGGTCGAGTGTCCTGAGGGTAGTTTTTTTTTTCCCAAATGGTTTCCCACTCTCTTTCCACAAAAATGCGGGTAGATTACCTCCAAAATGCTTTCTTCCTCATACCTATCCAATTAGAGTAACTATCATTTTATTTAGGATAATAAGTGCCCGAGGTCCACAATTTAATCTGTGATGCTATTGTCATCTATAGGGCGGAAGGAAATAGGACTCTCGTGGATATACAAGTTACTATAAAAATAGAGCGCAATTAAATTTATTACCAATTTAACATCAGTTGGACCTGTTTCGGTGGCCACATGGTCTAAGGTGTCACACTCGCAATAGACTGGACTGTAGATGACAAGGAAATCGGGGTTTAAAATCTCATTCGGGCATATTGGGAATGGTTTTTCCCCCTAAATGGTTTTCCACTCTCCCTACACAAAAATTTGGGTACTTTTCCTCAAAATTTAACCTTCCTCATCCTTAACTCATTAGCGTAATTAGTACACATGCGTACAACCTGAACCGGTGGTAGTAAGAGCTGGTGCTAAAAGAAAAAAAAAGTCGAAGATTTCACGGATTATTCCCACGCAAGTCGAAATTTTACGTTTCTTGGTTAAAAATACATCAATTTTACTGCATTAGATTACTTTTCCAAGAAACTTTTTGGGCCGAAAAAAAAAGACATTGAAGGCTGGCAGCTGGAAACGCCTGGACTAGACCATACAACTGAATAATATATATATATATATATATATGTGTGTGTGTGTGTGTGTGTTTAGTGTTTGAACAGCCGGTCATGTGATTGTAGTGTTCTCCTGTTACCACATTTAATAACAACATAATTTTCAATTAACATTTTTTATTATTGTATTGTAGCCTATTTATATTTACGGAGATGGTATATGATATAAAAGTCATCCTCTGTGGTCTTGTGTAAAATGCTCGCCTCAGGACCCTATGTTTGTGAGTTAAAACCCAACCGGGGTCGACAGATTTTTTTTTTTAGTGATAACAATTTGTAGCAGAACTTCCCTTGGAGAGGAAGTAAAGCCGTCGATTGTGGTAGCCTTTGTGAAAGAATCCTGTAAGGTATGTGAAAATACCTTCCCGGACTAAATTGGTAGGCTCTTTCGCTCTCGCTCATAGAAATTCTCGTGTGCAGATATAATAAGTAGGTTCATAGTGTGCAGGTTAAATACTTCAAATAAATAAATAAAATAAAATGATATAAAAATAGTGTCCTTGTCAGTTTAATAACTCTGATACATTAATATATTTTTGCTAGATTAAGAATTGTGTGTGATTTCCTTTACAGCTTCATAAATTTGGGGCATCCCTATTTTGGCTTTTGTAACTGATATCTAGTGTCTGCTCTGACCACATGTTTGGATGAAAGAATACATCTCGTAATTTAATGGTAGATTGCAATAATATATATTGTAATAATTGTCCCAAGTAAAGTCTGTTCAGCATAGGAGTTGTTTTCTGAAAGGCCTTTTTCCCTACCAGAAATCTATTATATAGTAGGGTATTGGTAGGAAAAAAATACCTTTCAGAGAGTAATTCCTACCGTGAATGGATTTTAGATCAAGCAGAGCTGCCTCGGATCATAATTTTGTGCCTGGGCATTTAATTCAGTTTTGGCGACCCCATACCCTAATACTTAAGTTTGTTTCAAATTCTGTATGACCTTGAAAGCAAAACATTGCAAAACAAAAATCTGTGGATGTCATTTGTTTTTCTTGGCAATTGCTAATCAAATTTTGATGCAGTTAATATAAAATAATTCTTTATAAGCTGCTGTAGGTTTAGTGAAAATCAAATGAAGACCCTCAACCTATTAAATTTTTTAAATTATTGTAAATTAAGTTTCTGTTTATTTGAGGCGCATTTAAGATTGTGAAAACAAACAGTTTTTACAAAATTTAACGTTGCATTGCAAGGGTTTCATATTTTGGTATTCAAAGCTAGGAAGCAGGTGGGCCAACTGTATAAGCAATAATAGTCCTAGCAGTAAACACAAGCTGTACTGAAACATTAAATCAAAACTAGTACAATATCAAAACTATATGGACAATTTACACAATTTTTTTTAATAAAAACTATTACAATTATGGCATCTACCTCGAGCCCATCAACTGCCCCTTGAGGGGCCTCTTCCAACAATCTGTTGGTGGTTTACTCTAAATTTCTGTCCAATCCATGTAACATGTTTAGTAAATACCTGCTTGGCAAATACACTGCCTTTGTGTTATCAACATGAACTACACAGTAAATTATCCATGGTTGACCTTCATCACACTTTTTAAATATTTGATAAATATTTGTAACTAGGCTTTCGCAAGTAATTGGTACCTTCCAGGCATAAACCAGTCCTTGCGTGTCCTCTTTGTCATTGTAAATTGTTTGCCTTGTCAGGTTGGTAATTCTTATGCGATCGTTTGAATGGAACATAGCTACAAAATTTCTAGTTTGCGATCTTTGTGAAAATGTTTTTGAACCTAATATGTTTCGGTGAGCGAATGGTCCTACGATGTCAATCTTGCGATAGACTGGACTGCCGATGATGGGTAGATTGGGGTTCGAATACCGGTTGGGTGTACCGAGGGTGTTTTTCTCCAAATGGTTATACATTTTTCTGACATGCAAATGCAAGTATGTTTTCACTCAATTCTATCTTACTCACCTCACCCATATAACTTGAATAGGTGGTGAGCTGCGGTGAAAAAATTAACAAATAATCTTTGAGCTTTTTTTTTCTCATTTTCCACAGTAAAAAGTTAAATAATGTTTTTGGTGTGTGTTCATTCTGTATCTTAAGTTGTTAATAATTCAAGCACAAAATACCTATATTTTAGATTCTTTAAATAGAAAAATTACCCTTAGACATGGGAATCAAACTCAGGACCTTTAGATTGGTACGGCACTGCTCTAACCATTGAGCTCTTTGGGAGTCATCTGCTGCCCAGGGCCAGGCAATCAATCTCGTCACACGTCCATAACTGACTGCCTTCGAATATGAGTGAAGAATGACCCTCAGCACAGGACGACTCCTGGGCAGCTCAGTGTTTAGGGCGTTGGCGTACTAAGTCAAATGTCCCAAGTTCGATTCTCGTGTCTAGGTGTCAGTATTCAATTTAAAGAATATGATATTTAGATGCTGCTATAACCTTACCTAACAACTATAGTAACGGGTTATTTAATCCATCTCTTCTATATTAGTTATTCAACCTTTGAACTTAATTACTATAAATGTATTCATATATGATACATAAGAGTCATTATTTGAGACAGGCTGAGTGTTTGAGTGCTAGTGTGGTTGTAGCTAATGTCTTGAGTGATTTATTGTTCATAATGACTCATCAACATTCAGCCTCATTCGTGCATACCATTCAGCCTCATTCGTACCATTCAGCCTCTTGCATTATATTCTTAGTACATCCTGATGTAGATTGTCCTTGGGCCTCCAAGAGCTTGTTGAGCGCTAAATACCAAACTACTTGTATTTAGTAATAATAATGAGATGAAGTTAAGGTGATAAAGCCCTTTCTTCCACTTTACCAGAGATAATACACGGCAAATCTAAAAACTACTAGCTTCGGTGGTTGTATGGTCCAAACCCGCACTCTTGCAATAGACTAGATCGGTGATGAGGTGGGAGGGGGGATATCGGGTCTCGAATCTGTCGGGAGTACTGAGGGTGGTTCCCCCTAGATTCCACCCCCCACCCCCCCGACTCTCCTTCCATGTAAATGTGGGTACACTTAATCTAAATTCAATTCTTCCTCATCACTAAATTATTAGCGTAATTTGTGCATAGGCGTATAGTGTAACCTGAACTAGTATAAGATGCGGTGCTAAAAGATTAGAAAAAAACAAATAAAATTAAGGCTTTTTGAAAAATCTGATACCATTTGAAGGCTCATTAATAGACTCATTCAAAGTTAAGATTATTTTAAATATACACTAGAGTTTTTTTGAAAATATATATTGATTGCAGTCTTAAAGGAAATGCTGGCTGTCATTTATTGCCGAGTATAATTATCTAATTTGATCCAAACCTCTGATAAACAGTTTTTATCAAGCATGTGAGCATATACTGTTGATGTATGCACACACACACAAGGGATTAGAGATCTGTAGAATGAGCTTTGATTTAGTGGAAGAAGTGCACGTTAATCTTTTAGAAAATACAAAACTCGAGAAGAGGAATTGAGGCTGTGGTGCTGACAATATTTTGTGAAGCATTGCTAAAACGTGTAGCAAACTCTCTCTACATGTTGTGAGCCCACAAGCGAGCTATACTGGACCGAGTGGTGGTAATGCCAACATTTGCAGATAAAGGGTGTCATGCGGTCAGCACAAGCCTCCTTTAATCTGTTTTCTAAACCAGAGCGGCTACTTTTTTATTCAAGTAGCTCCTCATCCGTCCTCAAGAGGCCGAGTCTGACCACCTTCAAGACTCACTGCGTTAACAGAAAAATCCTGAAAGCCCCGGGGATCTGACCCGGGACCTCTGGATCTGTAACCAGGAGGCGTTTTGTGTATCCAACACAGTTTATTAAATAACAAATAAATATGGTCATGTTTTAGATTAAGAACACATGTGTTCAGTAGCCTTTCTGCTAGATCGTATCTTAAGTCGGCATGTTTTGTGTCACAATAGTCGAAATGTGTCAAGATTAAACTCTTGGATAGGATTCACAATATCTCTCTCTCTCTCTCTCTCTCACACACACACACACACCCTATATATATATATATATATTCAGTGGAGATAAATTCCTTTGTTCAGGTGTCATTTTTTTAAGGTGATTCTTGATGCGGTTATATCCTCAATATATAT
>CABFWO010005733.1:15295-29012 GCA_902155825.1 Timema genevievae | reverse complement strand
ATATAAAAAATTTCAATCATCTAAGTGGGAATGTAAGGGATGTGAGAAAAGGTCAGTATTTTTTTTTTGATCGAAATAAATCCAATATTTCTCCAGTAGAAACAAAAGAGTTTAATTTTCTTTACATGTTGTTATCAACAGTTGTTGAATATCTGTGAATGGTGTCCTGGAATTTAATGACAACGTTGTCTCTTCATTTAGAAAGTGTCATCTAATGCTGCAATGCTCATGACAAGATATTCAACAACTGTTGATAACAACATGTGAAGGAAATTAAACTCTCTGTTTCGATTGAAGCAATATTTGATTCATTTTGACCCTCCTCTCCTCCCAAAGTTTTGCTATAAAAACTCCAAAAACACTTACCTTAACTCATTGTTCCCTGCACTCCCACCATAGTTGGACCTCACATTCGCCTAACCTTTGGTAGAGGATCCCTTCTAGCAGATTCCAGGTGGCAAATGCGATTCAGGGAGTTGCGAGTTAGAGCGGTCACCACACACTCGCCTGTCATGCGCCACTTGTTAACATGTCCTCCTCAGGGGAAGCATGCGCAGCAGGATCTTGCACCTGGCGAAAGCTCTTTAAGGCATGAGAGTCCTTGTCTTGCCCAAGATTCCTGCGAGACAGAGTCGCTGGCATTTGCGTGCGATACATGTATATGGCGGTACTATACGTTACCTTGTTCTAGTATTCATCCAGCATGCGAGAAGCCCGACCGGCATCTGCAACCTGCAAGCGATAGACAAGTGTGCTTTGCTAGTCATGTAGGCCCATGATTATTTGTGCAAGCGCTGGCTTAACTCCATACATAATGTTCTTGGTGCTTCGATATGATAATTAGGGTCATCGTGATAAACTGTTTGGAATAGTTTGCCTGAAGACAGACTTAAAAAACGACCGTTGGTGAAGGAGCCATTCGAGAGTTGAATCCTGACCTTCTGAGGCTGTCACTGTAAGCCGCTCATGTAGTCAGTCGACCCTGCCAGATCTTCACAGCGCCATTGGGAATTGTTATTAGAGTCAGTGTGTGTTCAATCTGTGAAGATCTTCAGTCAAGGTCCACGGGCATGGATACTACACTTGGAATGTTGATAAGTCATGAGAGAAGCAAAAGGGACCAACTCTTGATTTATACTGTTGGTTGGATGTAGCTCTGTCAGTCAAACAGTAAAGATCATTATTTATTTGGTTCGGATCTTCCTTTTTTATCTGTCTGTTACACATATCAGTATACACACATCCCAACAAAAATAACTACAACAAAATTAACAGATATACTTGTCTGGCAATGTTAGGGATATAAAATAAAATTATATTTCTTGATACTGTATCTCTTTCTTTTATTTTTCTTTATGGGTTCAAAGGGATTTTACACTTCCATGCTTGGCATTTGGTGGCATTTAGTCACTGTCGATGGCAATTTTCACTGTTTTTTCCTAGTCCCCTTATGATAATGTTGGTGCATTTCTTATGAGCTACCCTTCTCATCCATATCAATAATATTAATTCATAAATCTTTTCTTATTTAACATAGAATTAAGTAATAATAGTTAATGATATTTACTTTTCAATGAGGAATTTTTTTTCTTAGTATTCTCGGCCATTGATTTAGTTATGTTATGTTGGTAACCCGCCTCAGTGGCGTAGTTGGCTAATGCGTCAGTCGTGTTGAGCTCGACCGCCGAGGACAGGAAGATCGAGGTTCGAATCTTGTTCTGGTGAACTGTGGGGGGGGTTCCTAAATGGTTTTCCACTCTCCCTCCACGCAAATGTGGGCTCACTTCCTCTAAATTCAACTCTCCCAATTCTTAATCCATTAGCGTAATTAGTACTTAAGCGTATAACCCGAATGAGTACTAAGACGCGGTGCTAAATATTATAAATGTTATGTTGGTGCTAATGTATTTTTATAAATGCTGCTAAGATTGACATTTAAGACCGAAGAATAGAGGTAGGCCTGAAAGTGGTAATGTAGGTCGTGAGTGAACCTATTGATTTTCATATATAGAACTCACAATGCTCTTTTTAGTATATCAACACAAAAGTCTCTTTTATTATTCTGTGTGATTGATTTTTTAGGGCGTTGACCTGTTGGGAGATATATTTCATGCCTATGAGTATAAGTATCTATATTTTGTTTTGCCAATTATACACCTTGCATTATGAACTGTTCAAAGAACAATTCACATGCTGAATTCTTGGGTTTTTGTTCTTATTAATTTTAATAATAGGGGCATAGTTGAGGGCATATTTGAATTTTCAACCTGGATAAAATAAGTGGAAAATAAGGTATTTGTTATCAATCTTAAATTTTGTTGCGGTCGTGGTTCAGAGTTTATGGTCGTACACTTGTTGATGTGGGTCATTATATGTCTACTCTTAGTTCCACCTCACAAAGTGAACTGTAGTAACTGTAGTAAGTGCATACAGACTGCTTTCGCCACAGTTAACCTGCACCTGTTGTCGTGTGGTTTCAAGAGTACAGAGCTTATATTTGCTCTAGGGCTGCTCATTTAATATCTAGGTTAAATTGTCTCTTGAGTGTTTGTTTTGGTAATTCCAGATTTTTCCAATGTGTTTTTAGTTTGTATTTTGATACTTAGGGCCAGTTTTATAGTTAAACCCAGTATCTACGCCTCAAGCGATACCTACCTAAATTCTAATGGAATGCGCCCGTTTCGCTTATAAAACTGGCTCATTCCATTCCGGTATAGGTAGGTGTCGTCCTGTGTTTAGTATAGCGCCACACTTGAGGCATACTCGGTCTGACTATGAAACTGGCTCATTCCATTCTGGTCTAGGTAGATGTCGTCATGTGTTTAGTATAGTGCCACACTTGAGGCATACTCGGTCTAACTATGAAACTGGCTATTTCCATTCTGGTCTAGGTAGATGTCGTCATGTGTTTAGTATAGCGCCACACTTGAGGCATACTCGGTTTGACTATGAAACTGGCTCATTCCATTCTGGTCTAGGTGGATGTCGTCATGTGTTTAGTATAGCGCCACACTTGAGGCGTACTTGGTCTGACTATGAAACTGGTCCTAATAGGTTTTTATTTTATGTTTCACTAGTTAGCAAACACATCTAATCTCATCCCTTAAGGTCTCAAAAAGTACTCCCAACTCGTTCCAATTTATTTATATTATACACATTGGTACTAACAAGTTTTTAACCCTTTTTGATGGTTGAAGCGTCATTCTCACAATAGACTGGACTGTCGATGACAGGGACATGGGGGCTCAAGTCCTGCACTAAGGGTGGTTTTATCACTAATCAGCTTTCCACTCTTATTCCACACCAAATTTGGATTACACTCCCTCAAAAATTCAACCTTCCTCATTTGACATTGGTGTAATTAGTATATATGTCACTTGTTTAGCAAAGTTCCAATCCCTAGCTATACTGCAACTAATAATTCAACAGGTTCTTCGCCAACCTAACCAGATAGCAAAGAGTTGATAATTATTGGAGGGGAATAGAATGTTGCCTGCATGTAAATTCCTTCCTTATCAATGGGATGTACTGTCATGTGGTATGAGCTATCACTCAGTTTTGTTCGGTGTTGACTTGATGTGTGTGTGTGATATGAATCACTTGGTGTGTGCTGGCATACTTCACAAGAAACCAGTGTGTCTTCAAGAACTGGATTACCTGTCATTCTTTGAGAAAACGTTTAGCTTGTGTCTAATTCTTTACATGTGCTAATCGAATATTCCAAGAGCTCTGCTAATAATGTGCAAGCATCTATTTTGGATAAACTCTAGCAATGGGTGCTATTAGGTGTGCTGTCAAGTTTGTGTGCTTAAACTTTGAGTGCCGATACATTTTATTATAAAGAGGAAAGGACTAATTTTTTTTTTAAATCACACATGAACTGTAGAATTGTTGAAGGAAAAAATTTATTTGACCATGATTGATAAACATGAGGGGTATTTTACCTGCTTGATGTTGTTACTCCTTGCTGTACAGGTAATTTGAAACGTTTGTCTTTGTTCTCTTTTTGAATTTATTGACTATAGAACACTGATCTATCACTCTGAGAAATGTCTTACATCCATTATTAATAATTCATTGTTGTTGTATTCTCGGATGATAGCTTGTCCGCCTACTGAGCTTACAGTCCCGGGTTTGATTCCTGGCATGGCCGAAAAATTTATTATTGTTGAAATGTGAATTTCCCCCTTTCGCGATGATGAATTAATGGCAGGATTTTGTGTCTGTTCTAGATTTAATTTAGTTTATAAGTCGTGTGCTGATAAAATGTTAAATAGGTACTTCAGATAAATAAATATTATGGTTGTGCTTCTCCTTGATATCTAAGCTAATAGCTTATTGAAGTCTTTTAAGTATCATAACACGTAAAGCCTCAACAATTAACTTATGTTTAAAACACTAAATTTTTTTAAATTTTCAACAAGGATTTACTTTTTCTACATCTGTTGGGGGATTTTATCGCAGGCTCCTGCATACATTTATAAATGCTATAAGTGTCCGCTTACTATAATGATGAGAAACATTTCAGATATTAAAATTGCTTTTTATCTTAGAAGCGGTTTGATATTTAAATTGATAAATTTGCGGGATATATATATATATATATATATATAAATATAAAATTGATGGAAAATATATCAAGATGAACTTATAGCACTAAGAAACTTGCATTTCAAAATTAACAATGTAAAAAAATGTATAAAAAAATATAAAATAATCTTAATTTAAAATATTTTTTCTAACCTGCTTCAATGGCTGCATGGTCTAAGGTGCTTCTATCGCAATAGAATGGACAGTCTATGACCAGGAGATCAGGATTTTAATTCCAGTCATATGTATTGAATGGGGTTTTTCCTAAATAAAATTATTCTCTCTCCCTAGATAAATGTGGATACACTTTCTCTCAATTCATCCTTTCTCATTTCAAACTCATTAGTGTAGATAGTACTTATGTGTCCAACCTGAACTGAAGAGTTAGTAGGTGCTAAAATAAGCTTATTTAATTGCATCCATTTTCCTCTTAATTAAATCTGAATCCACTGACGCCGACGCCTCCCATCTCTTGCCGGCAGGTAGTCTAACTGAGACGCCAAGCGCGGGGACTCAAACCATGGCCTCCAGATGACCGGGTCTGCAGCCTAGCAAACCCAAGATGAGTGAAGTGTCCGTACCGCTCCCCAGCACCACGCAGGCTCTCATCAAGCGCCAGAAGCTCGCGGCATGCCACAACAACGTGCCGCCGGTGCATGGGCGGGCCAGCCCCGCGTTGCATGTCCGCACACGGCTCAGCAACCATCAGCGTAACTTGAGTCTAGATTTCAGGTGAGATATTTAGCGAATGTTTTCCTTTTTTATTGACAACCACCCTACAAACGTTTGTGCATTTATCGAGAGATACCTGCTTCGATGGCTACGGGCTCTAAGACGTTAATCTCACAATAGACTGGGACTGATTATAATGAGGAGATCGGGCTTAGGAACCTGATCAGGTGTACTGTGGGTGGTTTTTCCTAAATGGTTTCCTGCTCTCTCTCTCTCCACACAAATGTGAGTACACTTGCTCTATATTCAACCTTCCTCATCCCTAACTCATTAGTGTAGTTAGTAAATATGCCTGCAACCCATTAAAAATAATTGAGGGTTTTTAAAGACTACTAGATTTACCACCGTAATATCAGCTCATGTGGGGTTTTCACAAGGGATGTCAATTTTGGTGGCCATATTTAAAATAGTGTTTCACAGCTACCATGTCTTTATCAAGATGGCCATGAACAACAATCTATGTGAGGCTCCCCTTTTCCTGAACACATGTTGAACTCAATCTGCAAATTTACATAAGTCAATTTGTAGATTTGATCCGACATGTGTTAGATATTGAACTAGTTTTTGTTTTAGTAAGCTAGTTGATAATATTGCGATAGTAAATGTTTCTACTTTTTACTCAATTATGATAAATAAACAATCTATTACCAATTGTTTTTACAACCATTTACCATTTGGGCTGTATGTTTTCAGAATAACGGTCCTAAGATCCAACCATATATCCTAGTGTTTGGTGTTGGTTGCCTTAAGGCAGGTCTCTGGAGTCGGTATGCCAAGCCTTTACCTCGGACTCCTTCAGAAATGGCTAAAGTTAAATTAATTAGTAATAAATTAATTGCAGTCCAATACCTTAGCTCATTCAGTAGAGTGTCTGCCTAGTGAACCAAGGGTCCCGGGTTCGATTCCCGGCATGGCCGAAAGATTTATCATTGATGAAAACATGGGTTTACCCTTACACATTGATAAATTGACGGGCGAGGACTGGATGCTATGCCTGTCCTAGTCTTAAGTTATATAATAAGATATATGGTTTATGAAGCCACAACAGGCCTAGCAAGCCGGTACCTAGTGGAAAAATGTAGAACTTGAATAAAAAACTGACCTAGGCCACAGGTTGAAAACCGTGATGGATGAAAAAAAAAGTATTGCATTCAAATGCTCAAATACAGATGCATTCTTGGGAAGCGTCTTTGACATTGTGAAAGTATATTTAAATAAATTTGTTTATCCATATTACAAATATTTGTCCCAATGTTAATATTACAAGTTTTATTTAAAGTTGGAGTCTGTGTCTGTATATGTTTACCAACTCCGACTCCACCCAATATTGCTCACGACTCCAAATTTGACTCCACAGACCTGTCTCAAGGGTTTGAATTAGGTGCACACTTCTCACTGGTGATTAAATCAGCGTGTTAAATAATAATAATAATAAGAAAACTTTTATTGGTATCCAACCAGAGCTGGAATATTTACTGGATCCTCAACAACAGCAATTTATTTTAGACAATCACGTGTGTAAGAAATATTGTATAGATACCGAAAATTGTGAGCTTATTATAACAAGGTGCACAGCAACTTAGAGTGGGTGGTATGTCGTGCGGCAAATTCTTAACCAGCTGTTTATCCGCAGTGGTGAGCACTCTGATAACGGAGTAAGCTTCTTCTTCTTCTTCTCTAGTCTTTTGATGACAAGAGGTTTGAATCCTGGTTGGGTGTAATCATTGTAAATATCCTGATAATCCAGATGAATAGTAAGACACAAAGTAATTTAACTATTAATACCTTAAATTCTATATCAATGAAAACAAAATATTAAGGTATGTGTACCGTTCCGATGGTTGAATGGTCTAAGGTGTTACTCTCACAATAAACTGGACTGCCACCAACAGGAAGATTGGAGTTCGAATCACGGTCAGGTCTACTGAGGTTTTTTTTCTCTAAATTGTTTTCCACACACTCTCTCTCTCTCGCCCCCTTGTCTTCACCCCCTCATTTCCCTCTCCATGTAAATGTGGGCTCACTTCCTCTTAATTCAACCTTCCTCATCCCTAAAATATTAGTATAATTATTACAGGTGCATTTAATACGACTGGGTAGTAAGACACGGAGCTATAAAAAATGTGTGTAATATTGAAGTGGCTTGATGAATTGTTTTGTGTGTATATAGGTCTATGGGCATATTGCTGCCGCCAGTATCTCAGGTCACAACAGCGACCACCCTAACCATGCACCACCGCAACAGAAGTCTGGACTCGGCCTTGCAACGCATCCCAGAGGTGGACATCACACCCAGTCCCGAATGTGAAGCCCCCACTCCCGCTAAACCGCCCAGCGAGGGCCACCAACCACCGGACCCCAAGAAAGGCCGTGACCGCGAAGAAATCACCAGCCTAGGTTCGGATGATTCTGGCATCCTGTGCGGGTCAGACAGCGGCTCGGGTAGCGACGTCCACCCCGGGGGTGGTACCCGCGAGTCCAGTGTGGAGCAGCTGCACTTGGACCGCAGCCGGGAGAGTCTCGATTCTCGCGCCCACGAGCCCATGGAAGTAGACATTGTGGACGACGCCGCTCCTCTCGAGGTCGAACGAGACACCCTCGTGCGAGAGTTCGGTGTTTCGATGTGCGATGAAAGTACTGTCGTGATGTGTCTTGGTGTCGCCGACCGATCAGGTGCTTCCAGTGACGCGTCTGAGGACCAATCGTTGCCTTCGCCCATATTGTTGTCGTCGCCATCTTCTATGGCGCTTTGCTGTGGGGGTGATGGGGACTCTGCCAAGAAGACTGACAAAGAAGCTGCGCAGAGTAAAGGAGCGAAAGATTTTCTCTTAAGACTCTTTGAAAGTAAAATGTTTGATATGTCTATGGCCATTACTTACCTCTTCAACTCGAAAGAACCAGGGGTCCAAAGTTACATCGGTAAGTATTTCTTCATATCCTAATATCATTACCAATACCACAAATTATGAAATGTATTTATTTAATGCAAACACTAAATAAAATTTAAGGTTGCGTTCTTCTCCTCATTAAACGTTGTTAAATGAGTGGCAGTAAAATTAGCCCATTTGACAAGTTCTTTAAGAGAACTCGGGGTCGTGGTTTTATTTGGAAATTATTTTTATTAATATTAGGAGTTTTGTGTCACGGCAGGTCCATTCCTTTTGTCAGTGAACTTAGATTGCCAATGCCACCTCCTTTAGCGCCCAGAATGTTCTTCTTTCCTTCAAATTGTCTAATATATAATCCTCTCCCTTTCAAAGCTCCTCTTTCCCTAAACATTCCCTTCTACAGGATGTCTACTGGGTCACCAACGTCATGAAAGTCACGAAAAAGTAATTGCAAAAGAGGTCACGAAAGTCCCAGAAAAGTCACGAATTTTCAATATTGAGGTAATAAAATCACGAAAATATTTTTGTGTATATTTCCCGCGCATTGTAACAACGTGAATGCATCGAGAATGTCGAGCCATCCACTACCAATGATGCCCTGCGCTAGCCGCAACTTGTCTGATTGCTTTCACCGTGACGCCATCTATTTAAAGTTTAGTGTTGAATGTGAGTGCATTATGCCTTTATACACATTATATAATGTTCAACCGTTTACCGAAGGAATTTTGTGGTTATAAAAGGTCACCAAAAAGTCACTAATTTTTGTTTCTCCAACTCAGTAAACACCCTATTCTATGATGTCGTGCAGAAGACAGTTCCTCATAAGGATGTATTGATCCATTTTGCTTTGTACCGAAGAATCACATCCAAAATGGTTCTATTCTCACCTGCTCTTATCAGGACTTGTTCATTTGTCACCCTGTCTGTCCACCTGATCTTCTCAAGTCTTCTCCAGCTCAACATTTCAAAGCTCTCCAAGTATTTCTTTCCCATCTTCGTAATGTAGAATTTCATCAGTTTCTTCCTCAGTTCCAAGCTCAACTTGCTGATCAGCAATTAACCTAGCTTCTTGTTGAAAGCTTCCTTGGCCATGCCGATCCTCGACCTAATTTCCCTGGAATTACTAAATAGTATTAATAATGTACTAAGTAAATGATGTTGTTTTACAAACCACGTATCGATATATTATATCTTTTATTCATAAGTATTATTCTTTTCTGAATAATTATTTATTTCTAATTGACCTTGAAAAGGTAGGCCTCTAGGTAGTCGAAATTTCTTCGCTGGGCATTTGGTTTATAACCATCGATAGAGTTTTTAGTATGTATCCTCCTGTAGCAAATTATTAACTCTTGAACTTGTCTAGAAAAGTGTTGGTTTTTTTTTAAATTTGTTTCTTGACATTTTTTCAGTTCAGTTTCAGTTCATATTCAAGAACATTTAATACTGCCGTTTTAAACACAGGCAGAAAATAGTGGGTTTTTAAAGGAATACAGTATTATTAGCTTGGAGAGATAATGGGGAAAAACCAATTGAAAAATATATCCCTTTAGAGCACTGGCTCGGCACTTAAATGTGGTCTACTGGCTTGTAGTCGGGTGGACAAACCACCACACCAACCCTTCCAGTTTTATTTCTATATTGTGTAAAGTTTAATGAATCTCGTCAAGGTAAACCTCATTTTGTTTTTTTGAGGCACGTTTTGTTATTTTTTGAAGGAGGTGCGGGAAAGATGGATAGACACATATAAAAGGGAACAGACAGAATATGGCTTTTATGTAGTGAACTAACCGTGCTCTTTCTTTTCACTGTAAAAGCCAAATTGTGTTCTTTCCTGTTTATGTTTCCATCCATATTTCCTGCACCTACTTCCAAATATAACAACATATTGTATAATGTAACATTTCTAAGACTTTTTATATTGTATGGCCATTGAAATCTTTAATTTAACGAAAAGTACCTAATTTAAAACTATGGTGTATAAAAGGTTATTTGTTTAAAATTAGTGTTTGAAAAAAAAACAAGGTGCATAGGAAGATATTTGATAAAAAAAAATATTGAGAAAGATACTGCGGAGTGTAGAAGGCTACATAAGTATGGGCTACATACATTATACTCATCACAAGACATTGTTAGGATAGTCACATCTCGCAGATTACGATAGACTGGACACGCTGCGCGAATGGAAGAATCTAGAACCATTTTCAAGGTGTTAACAGGCAAACCCAATGACAAAAGACCAGTGGGGAGACTCTAGATGTAGATGTAAGGATAATATTAGAATGGACCTAAAAGAGATTGGGTGTAGGGAGGTGAACTAGATATGGATAGGTTGAAATGAGATGCACTTGATAGAACGAGTTCAAGATAAGAATAAGTGGTGTATGTTTGTAAGTGCGGCAATGCATTCTCGAGTTCCTAAGGCCATAGAGTAAGTAACATACTAAAAGCTAAACTGGTTTGAATTAAATTTTCTTGGAAAAACAAAATAAATAATAATGATGGAATAGTTCTAAGACTCTTGAAATAAGTACTGAACAATGATACTTGTAATAAATGATCTCCGCTAAATTGGGCCTGTTAGGAGAAAACTTGTTTGATATATAACCAACCAAACGTGCTTTCACTTACCTACTTTCATTGGTGGGTTTAAGCAATGAAAGTTCTAATTAACTTATATTCATCGTTAACAAAAGGCTTGTCATTATAAACGATAAGGGTCACGTTGCTTTATTATATTTGTTATCAACAAGAATGAATCATTTTGTATTAAAATTCACTTTAACCTCTGTTTGATTTTATCTTGCACAATGACTTTAAAAAAACAATTTATTTTAAATTAAAAACATTCTTATAAAACCTACCCAACATTCTGAAAATTTGAAATAAATTGTTCATGTGAGTGTGAAACTTAAGATGAATGTGTGTGTATGTGTTTTTTTCTACTCTTTATTTAAAAAAACATATATATATATTATATTAAATCTGAGCTCACCTTTAAAAGTTATTTAAAAAATAGTATGTGTAGTCCTTGACTTGTTTGGATGGAATATATACTTTTGGGATCATTATATCTCTGTGTCCCCCATATAGTTTCTTAAATAATTCAAATATTTAAAGCAAACTGGAAATGCACACACATCAAGACTCCTTCACTTTGTGTGGGTGTGTATTCTTTAAATGGAAAAACAAAAACGAGAATCGAACCCAGGACCTTTGACTTGATACGCCAATGCCAAAGGTCCGGGGTTCTATTCCCATGTCCAGGTGTCATTTTTCAATTTAAAGATTATGATACTTGGATGCAGCTATAACCGTAATTATCAAATATAATAGCTGCTATTTAATTCATGTTTTTATATATATATATATATATATATATATATATNTTTTTTTTTATATATATATATATATATATATATATATATATATATATATATTTATATTGATATTGATCTATTTAAGGAACATAGGTTTTAAATTTATTTTTAAATCGGCCATCAAGATTCCTGACTAACCCGTTGTCGATTGCATCTGGTTTGTGGCATTATAGTGGCTATATCCCCCATTATCGGGACCATTTACTTGAGAAATTTTGCACAATAATTAAAAATAAAATATATTTTAGGGACTTAGCGTGCAATTTCTGAACTTACTGACTTCATCAGCACACGACATACACACAAACTCAACTCTGGAACAGACACAACATCCAGTCCCGCGGTCGTTAATCCATCACTTTGAAACTCACAATTCCTCTAATGATAAATTTTTTGGTCATGCCTGGAATTAAACCCCTGATCTTTACCTTAGTTGACAAACATGCCACCAGCTGAGAGTTGAGCTAAGGTGTCTTGATTTAGACAATAAAGTCAGTCATGGCTGGGCGCACACAGGCAGCCCGGGAGTGTTTGGTAACGTATTTGTAGCAGTAAGACAACTACTCAAGGGCAAACAAACTGCTGTTATGGCCATTGCATACAACCCTAAGAAATAAATCATAACTGTACTGTTTTCTTACATTTAACCAAATTTTAAATTAGTAAAAGGTTTTTAGTTTTCATTTCAGATTTTGTTGCCCTGGAAAATCGAGAGTACACTGTACTTTCATTACATATTTAAACAGAACATTAACTTAACTATGCCCACACCGGTGGTTCAAGGTGTCACACTCTCAAAAGAAGGGATTGTTACATGTGTGTTTGGATTCAAATCCCAGCCAGATGTATTGAGTTTTTCTCCTAAATAGTTTCTCACTCTAATCTCCATGCAAACGTGAGTACATTTTCTCTAAACTGTACCTTCCTCAACTCTCCCTACGTTAGTGTAAATATGCGGAAAGTCCAGGCAAGTAGAAAGACTTCGCTCATTACCCCGTTTAACTTGACCAAAGTCGGTTATTATATCTAGTCCATTAATCTATAATAAAATATTAAGCCATACCTTACTCGTATAAAAATACTTTCTATAGGAATTAAGACAAAATATCCCATTTACTTAATGGTCCAAATGATCTCTTTTTAATTCTACTATAACAATTAACACTATTCACATTTGTGGGCCTGAAAAAAATTCTAGAAATAAATAAAAAACTGGTTGGTTTTGTTATCTTACATTGCTCATGTCCTTGTAACTGACATTTGATATTTTATTTGCTTATCATAATTTTTAAAACTATTTTATCTTTTAGCATCAACAATAGATATAACTGCTTTATCTTAAGCCTTAAGGTTAGGTTCCTTGCTTGGGTGGACTTGGTTTATAAAGCTGTCAAAAGTTTATGTTCTTATCAAGGCTAAAAGGTAAGCAAACTCAAATCAAATATATGAAATAATCTCCAAGTTTGGATATTTTTTTTTGTTATTGTTTTACTCCACAGCACAATTATTTGTAATTGTTTTATTATAATGTAATAAATCAAGTCACCACACTAATAGAACAGGATTACCCTAGGTTTTTTTTCCCTCCCACATGATTATTAATTGTGTACGTAACAGCTCAGAATGGTGATATCATCATCATCATCATCACAGTTTACTGCCATTGGCAGGGTCTGTATCGAACATAAACCTCCTCTCCATTGGTTATAATTTAGTATTTTAGCTGTGAATATTTTTACTGGTGGAACTTTGTTATTGTCAGAGCTATATTTTTTTTTAAAGCAAAGTTGAAGCTGGGATTGTTTTCAAAGTTTCGCACATCTTTAACAAATGATGTCCCTTCTATTCCTTATATACGAGTCTCTTATCAAAAGTGATTAAAGGTAACAATCACATTATGGTTTTTACAATGAGAACAACACAGATCACACTTTACATTGCTGCACTGGAGGATTGTAAAGTGTAAAATGGGGTTACTCGCTTTTCGACAATCCACTCTTTTGAACCTTTTTTCAATTATAACCAACCCTCTTTAGGGTCCCTTTCACTCACATGTTAGACCGGCATGCTGATGATGGAGAGATTGGGGTTCGAATCCTGGTCGGGGTCCACTGAGGTTTTTTTTTT
>CABFWO010005733.1:0-15275 GCA_902155825.1 Timema genevievae | reverse complement strand
TTTTTTGCTTAATGGTTTCCCACTCTCCTTCCACACAAATGCAGGTAGATTACCTTTAAAATGCATCCTTCCTCATCCCTACCTCATTAGAGTAATTATCATATATTCGATATAACCTGAACAGGAAGTAAGACGCTGTGATAAAAAGATATATATATATATGACCTATTTTTACCAAGTTTACACTTCTACAACTTAGTTCTTACATTCATTACTGTTCCCAGCCTATGGTCTGGGTAAGTTTTTTATTCAAGCCAAGTATTTTCTACTACCGGCTGGCAAGGTTCGTTATAGCTTCATATTTCTTATAATCTAACTTAAGACTAGGACAGGCACAACATCCAGTCCCCGGTCGTTAATTTAGCAATGTGAAAGGTTAAACATACATTTCACCAATGATAGTGCAGTATTTAACTTTCGCACACATTCACAAGTGATAAATAGTTCACCATTACATTTTTCTGTGGCTAAAATACATTTGCGTAGCTAATAAAAGACTTGAGTTACGCGTCCTGATAATTTTATGTTTTGGACAGAATAAGCGGGGTACACCTTTATAACAATTCTATCTTTTAGTAATAGACCCATACTTACAAACAATTCTTAAAACTCAACATAAATTACACCTTAATGTTAACATTTTTGTTATGATATGGATCCACATTCAATTTAATGGTATATTAATGGCAGGGCTACCCTTAGAAGACTTAGGGGGCCCTAGCATTTTATTTAAAACAAATAAATTATGAACAAAGTAATGAACATAAAAAGTCCCTTATCAATTTGGAAAAAGTTTAGTCGGTATGGATAGAAAAATTTCATAACAATTTTTGTAGCCACCTGTTCTCTGTGTGTTCTTGAATATGGTTTGTGTGCCTGCATGTGTGTGTGCACATGCAAACATGTGTAAACATCTATTATTTCGTGAACATTGAAAAATGACACCTGGACATGGGAATCAAACCCAGGACCTTTGGCTTAGTACAACAATGCTCTACCATTGAGCTATCCAGGAGTCGTTAATTAATGACAGCGTCGGCTATTTGATCTATCATTTTGTGATTAACAATTTTGCTTTTTTTATGACGCAGGTAACAAGATGTTTAGTTTCCCCGACCAGGATGTAGATTTCTACCTTCCTCAGCTCGTGAGCATGTACATACAGATGCACGATTTGGCGGAGGTGATACATCGTTATCTTGTCTACAGGTTGGTTTATTTGCTGCTAACAATGGGGGAATGACAGGGCTACATTTTACTAAGATAGATTAACTGTTTCTGATAAAATACACTCTTATGTTTTAAAGTAATCTCTTTTTTTAATACACAAAAATCCACCATTGGTGGTCAAATGGTATAACTTGTCACGCTCGTCGGATGTATCTAGAAATAAGGTTGTGGGCCAAGACTCAGACTCTATTTTTCTACTCTCTAACTCCTTCATATATGGCTAAAGTATATTAGTACTAACAAATTTTACTGCATTAAAATGCTCCAATACTTTATGGAAAACTTTTGAAATTGTGAACATATATTTAGATAGATCTGTCAATCTCAATTACAAATAGTGCATTGCAATGAAAAAAAAAGTATAAAATTAAAATGATATATTTACCATGTTCTGAAAATATGAATTTTTATTTTGAAGCCAGAGTTGTAGTCTGTACTTTTTTACTGACTCCATCTCCACACAAAATTGCTTCCTACTTCATTAATTCAGACTTCACAGCCCTGCTCTGAGCGGTTTTTACTAAATGGCTTTTCACTTTCCCTCCACGCAAATGTGGATATATTTCCTCCAAAATTCTACCTTCCTCATCCCTATTCAATTTGCGTGATTAACATATGCATATTAGATCTTGCCGAGTTCCCTAAAGTGACAACGCTGCACATTATGTATCAGAGGACCGTTAATGAGTTTTTCTTCGCTCACTTTCAAGCATCTCAGAACATCTACACAGATGGTTCAAAATCTGGAGCTTATGCGGGATGAGTCTTAAAATTGTTTTGTTTCTTGTATCGTAATTGTCATAATTCTGTTCTCATCTGGACGGATTCCATGAGTGCTCTCTTGGCAAGGTCCACACCATATTACTTGTGTCCCCTAGTGAATATGATACATGAGCAAATTTTTTAAAATTGGTCCGTTAAACACCCTGCTCGCCTTCTGCTGGATTCCTGGTCACACTGGTCTCTCAAGAAATGACCTGGGAGGCCAGGCTGCTAAGAAAGCAGTTTGTCTCCTTCTTGAGGCGAGTTTGGGTGTAATGTTTTTAGACCTTAAAGGCTATGTTTGACGCAGGGTATTACCTACCACACCTGCCACAAATAGTGGGTTTCAACCCTTGCTCAGAACAAGCTGCAGTCCATTAGGCACAATGAGTTGCGATGGCCCTCGTGACAAGACCCTACATTGGCCATACATTTCTGACGTATTTATTGAGATGAGATGCACCTTTCATTTGATTATAAGGCGCTAATTACCTACATGTCTCAACACACCTATAAACGCCAATAATAATGATATATGCTTAATTGACTGAAAACTTCATACAAGATGAGTAGGCTAGGACTTGTTGTTTGATTGGCGCTTTCCTATAAAGCTGAGCCTGTGAACACCTAATTATATAACTATTAAAACTACTTAGAGCCTGCAAAAATGAAATCATAATTTTGATATGATAATTCACCACTGATGTATTTTTTTCTGTAGGTGTAGGAAGTCTGCAGACTTCTCGCTGAAATGCGCGTGGCTGCTGGACGCGTACAGTTCAGACGCCCATCTACCCTCGAAGAAAAAGTCTCACGGTACCAAACTCAAGAACCTGATACTCTCAGACGAGTTGCGGCCCAAAGACTCTGAGGCCTCCCGGAGGTCCAGGGTGAGCGCGACGGGTCCCCCTCCCGACTACACCAAGCTAAAAGAGATGGCCTCCCCCACTAGCCCCACCATTCCCCTTCCCCCGCCCATGCCACCCCCTGCGACTGCCGTCACCTCTCCGGGCAAGAAGACTCATCATAGGTCTTGGTCCGACGCGACAGGTCTTTACCAAGGGCTCAGGAGGGTGCTACCCACAGGTAAGCTTGACCAACATAACCTTGTTGTTGACATCAACGCGTTCAGAAATTATGTAATGATAGTGAAGCACATGGTTGCTACAAGCGTAAAATCTAGTGAAATGTTGATGGCTGCATGGTCCAATGCAAGACTAGACTGCCGAAGATGGGGAGATCAGGGTTCGATCCCGGTTGGTTGTTCTGAGGCTGATTATTTCTAAATGTTTTTCCACTCTCCCTTCAAGCAAATTCGGGTATACTTTCTCTAAACTCAACCTTCCTAATCCCTAACACATTAGTGTAATTAGTATATAGGCATATAACCTAAACAGGTAGTAAGATTTGATTCGACTTTTGAGTTTTTCAAAACTTTGCGCAACCCTATTCGTAGCTGTCCAATCTGAAATTTTACTTTCAAATTGAAGTCAAAGCTTCGTGCACCCATTCAAACTGCTCTAGTTTCAAGTAACCTGAGCTAAGCCCAGAACTCCCTGGTCATACTTATCATACATAACAACTTTTATTTTAAGTCTCGTAATTCACCGCCTTTTGTGTTCTTTTTTTTTTCCCCCCTCAAACAGGTAATAGTAATAATAAAGTCAGCTTAGGCGACCTGAACTCTGGACGGGCGTTTGATAACGGCTGTACATGTTTTGATACTTGCCAGGGTGTGGTGAACGACCTACGTGGTAGACGGACAGACTGCTCTTGTAGCGTAAGTACCATTTTAGTGGGATTGATACACACTTAAAAAAGTCAAGGAATTTGGTGCACCAGGGAAAAGTGGAGGAGATTTTAAAAATCAACAGAAATTCTTAGATTTTTTTTTCAATAACCATACAGTACAGAACCTCGGATTATCGAGTTTTTACTGTACTTGGTTTACCATTTAGGTCAGAAATATTTATTTTCGAAAACCCATTATTGATATGTAATCAAATGAATATATACTCTTGGTTAGTTACCTGATGCCAGAAACAAAATACAACTTTGTTAAAAAAATGTCAACATAAACCTGGGAATCAGACTTGAGAATGCCACTAGGCTAGCTCAATGGGAAAGGGTCGACACCCAAAGGTAAAGGTATAAATCATCGTAATCAATTGTTTGTAACCTGTGGTCGTGACAGTTTAGTAAAATGCCTCCAACTCCCTCTCTTTTCTTCCACCATTCTTCCTCCTTTACCCTCGTTCATTCTTCTCCTCTCACTTTATAAGAACAGTTTCATAGTCAGACTTAGTACACCACAAGTGTGGTGCTATACTAAATACCAGATGATACCTACCTTGACGAGAATGGAATAAGACAATTTCACATATGAAACCCGACCATTCTATTCTGGTCTGGGTAGGTGTCGACCTATATTTTAGTATAGTTCTTGTCTAGGGAGGTGTCGTATATATCATCGCGCCGCGCCGCACCTGAGGTGTACTAAGTCTGATTATGAAACTGACCCATAGTCAAAGCATCTGGGGTTAATTCCTGTGGTAAATTCCCCCTCCCCAGTCCCCCCCAAGAAACCCCAGAGTAAAACTAAAAGCTATTTGTCCTTTGTTTTCTCTGTGTTTTACGGGTATTGTCAACCGTTGTGGGGTGGTGTTTCCTTAGGCCCCCCGACTGGCGCCAGAACTAGAGTTCATCCTGGCCCTCATCACGATCGGCAAGCTGCTGAGTACTATCCCCACAAAGGAGGCCAAGACGACGCGGCTGCTGGCCGAACTAAACATGCTGAACCTGAACCTACCCGCAAGGGTGTGGCTTCCGATACACAGCCAAGTTCCCCACCACATAGTGCGGATACCCAACCAGGCCGCCGTTGTGCTCAACTCCAAGGACAAGGTATAAAACTTAAAGAGACAGCTTGGTTATTACTGGTATTGAAATAATTGAGAATCAATCTTACATCCATTCCTAGCCCTCAAATCCAAATAAATTAAAAGTTCTGTTATCGGATTCTGTCGTCGAATGGTTTAGAGGTGGCACCCTCGCAATGGACTGGACTTCCTGTAATGGGGATATCCTGGGTTCAAATGTCCCGAGGGCTTATTTTTTTTATTTGTAGTAGCCCTATCTCGGTGCCAAAATAGTTCTATCTCCTATGATAGAGGAAAATGCTCTTGTTCAAGTGAGATAATACACCCCTGCCCTAACTATTGGGTAGCGCAAAAATTAACACAAATCTTGAAAGTATATCTCATCAACTATCGTACTTTTAACACTAGAAGGCAGATCAGATCGGATCACCTCGTGGCACTTTTAATAGCAGAAGGCAGAGCAGATCGGATCACCTCGTGGCACTAAAAGGGTTCATAAATTCGACAGCAAACTGAATGTTTATCTTCTCATGTTGCCATAACTCTCCTCCCGTTAGGCTCCGTACATCATCTACGTGGAGGTACTAGAGGTGGATGACATCCACACATCGCCCGTTCCCGCTAGGATCATGAACTCTCTCAGACACACCAAGTCGGAAGAGAATCTGGCGGCGGACGACGCTGCGGCACAGGCAGAGAGCTCGTCGCTCTGTGCGTTCAGCGTGTATGGCAACCCGGACGAAGAAACGGGCGACTGCTGGTCCCAAGAAGACGATGATATATCGCAGCAGGTGAGGGCAAGTCACTATTTAGTCTTTACATAGAGTCTTCTCTTTCAAGTTTAGTATTTTGAAAACTTACTTTCCCTGACCTAGATTTCGTTCTATCGGAACTCATCAGGAGGGAGTGTGAAATGAGCAACACAACTTCTTAAAAGAGGAAACCAATAAACACTAGAGGGAGAAAAAGGAAAATTGTAAAGAATAATAGGACACATAGATAAGAACATGTAAAAGGAATATAACATAAAGGACAAACACAAGAAATTAGACGAGTTTCGATAGAATGAAACCTAGTTCGAGGGATTGGGTGGTAACAATCGATTTTCTTCAAGAGGTAGCTATTAACTCTTTATCCAATCGCAGCAGTGTAAAGTGTGAACTGTGTTTTTTCATTGTGAAAGCCAAATTGTGTTTGTCTCTTTATATATGTTTCCCCTCCACATTTCCTGTACCTTCTTCCAAACATAATACATATTGTTATCTAGGAATATAAAGTTATATTCTTGAAATTAAAACAAAAATTGGGATAATCCCAACTCTACTATTATCCAATTGAAATTTCCCCCACAGTATATGCAGCTGCGTAAGCCGATGGACCGAGACACGATCTCCCAACTGAGTCAGGAGTCGAGCGACTCACGAGAACCCCCGGTGTTCATTGCCGCAGGCGACATTCGCCGGCGGTTATCGGAATCACTTCATGACTCCCGCCGGGCAGCCTTCACCCACGATCCGGAAGACCCTTCGGCGGCGGCGCTCAAGGAGCCCTGGGAAGAGAAAGAACGGCGGGTGCGTGAATTCCTCGCCGTACGGTCACTTTGCGTCTTGGCGGCTGCTCTCGGTGATAGTCAAGTGTGGGGACGACCTGAGGCAGGAGCTGTTGGCCTCTCAGCTGCTCACCATGCTGCAGAGGATATGGGAGGCGGAGAGAATCCATCTCTGGGTGCGACCTTACAAGTGAGTTCACAACCTTGTCGCTAATCTAGTTTTTTTTTAACACTACTGCTTACTACCCCCTTGCGTTACAAACATATGTACTAATATTTCTACCCACCTCAGTGACTTAGTTAGCTAACGCGCTAGTTTTGTGTTGAACTAGACTGCCTAGGATGGGGGGATCGTGGTTTGAATTCCAGTCGGGTGAACTGGAGATGGCGTTTACTAAATGGTTTTCCACTCTTCCTCCTCGCAAATGCGGGCTCACTTCATATATATTCCACCTTCCCATTTCCTAACATATTAGGGTAATTACCACTTGTGTATAACCCGAACGGGTATTCAGACGCGGTGATAGGTATTATTATACTAATATTTAGGGTATAAAAAGTGTTGACTTTAGAGGAAGTATACCCACATTGAGTAGAGGGGAAAGTAAAACCGTTTAGGAAAAACAACCGTCACTAAAATTAACCAGAATTCTAACCCCAATCATCCCATCCTCTGGTGTTCGTTCTATTGCGAGAATGTGACGCCTTAGACCATTTGACCCCCTTCGAATATTTAAAGATTTACTTTTTTTTTAATATTTCGCATTAATTTATAAAAAGTTGTTAAAAGTTTTGCTGCCACTGACAAAACGCTATTTTGTTTGTCATGTCTATTACGTCATAAACAACAAATAGGATGCTTTTTATGTAAACTAATTACCAAATCTTAATACAATTTTGTCCATTTTTGTGATTTTGTTTGTAATACCATAGGATTCAAGCATTTGATCTCTAATCAAAAAGTCTCATCCTTAGAACAAAATAATATTTTGTATCACTCAAACTAAACTAAAAACTCTGTTTTTTTATTCACACTTTACTCGAAGAAAGGTTTCTGTTTGCACACCCTAGGTTGCTGTTTAACAGGATCTTGTGCCCATCTGACAGAATAATTTCAAACAAACATCCTGTACAGCGTGAAGTCATGCTAATGGATAAACTAAACCTCAGATGGCTGGCATAATGAACAAGGAAACAAACCGGACAGTAGGATATAGGAACGGGTATAGTCAACTCTGCTTCACTTGACCGGTCCAGTTGGTGTAGGTCCGGTCTTGATCGGTTGCTCACTACACTTACAAGACATGGGGAAGCCCGCGAACACTTCCATGTTAAGGTTCATGAGACTTCATATCACACTAACATCACTACCGAATCTCAACTCTCAACCGACTAAAATGGGAGTGCCAAAATTGCGCCAGCGATGCTTGGCAGGAAATCTTAAGCCCACCAAACTATGATTACACAACACAGTAGGCCTACATTGTTCCTTGTACATCTTTATTGCCTCCAAGATTAAGGTAAAGTAAGAGTCTAACCTAACCAACATTGAAAAAATTATTAAAACACCCTGAATATGTTTTTTTTTCTTTCAGGATCTTGTGCCTGTCCAATGACAGCGGCCTAATCGACCCTATCCTGAATACGGTGTCGCTCCATCAGATCAAGAAGCATTGTCAGCTCTCCCTGTTGCAGTACTTCACCCGGGAGTTTGGCACCCACAACTCGGAGGCCTTCCTCACGGCGCAGAGGAACTTTGTCGAGAGCTGTGCTGCCTACTGCCTCATCTGCTATCTGGTTCAGGTCAAGGACAGGTCAGTCTTTGTGCGCATGTGTGTGTGTGCGCTGAATTAGATTCAATAATGTAGGGTAGGCCCCTTCTCCAATCCTCATTTCCATCTTGTTAATATAGGTTGGTCCACGGCAGCCTGTTGGGGAATTTTGTAGAATAACAAAACATATATTTTGCAGAGATGCAATTAGAAGTAATTGCTAGTAGCTTTTGCCTACAATGTTATTTATATCTTAATTTGATTCACATCATCTGCATGGCATAATTTTGCTAAATAGCCACTTTAAATCGTTTGAAAAAAGTTTTATTGAATTATTATTTTTAATCGGGTTTGAATAATATGTCTTTAAGGAAAACCTCTTTTCCCCTTTTGAGATATTTTTTTATGTTTGGAAGAAGGTACGGGAAAGGTGGATAGAAACATAAAAAAGGGAACAAACACAATATGGCTTTTACAATAATCCCTCAAGTGGTTTCTGACATGGTAACTATCTATACTATTTACATTATAACACAAGTCATCAACCTGATTATCATTTTTATTTGTCCTCAATTTCCCACCCCCACAAGTAAAAAAAGCCTCTGATGAGATCTCCGATGCTCTCTAGAAACTACTGGCTGTCGTGGACCAAACAACTACCGTCTAACTTTATGTGAAGAAGAGGGTAAGATATGTGAGAGGAAGCAACTAGGTGTACAATATAGTATTTTTTTCGCACAAACCAAAAATATTTTAACGTTAATTCGACTTTGAGAATATTTTATGTATTCTATTTAAGTTTGTTTCATTTTTAAAAAAAACTAGACCTCGCACTGTGTTTTTTCCAGGCATAACGGAAATATCCTGCTAGATAGCGAGGGTCATTTGATACACATCGACTTCGGGTTCATCCTTTCGACGTCCCCGCGCAACCTTGGCTTCGAGACCTCCCCGTTCAAGTTGACGCCGGAGTTTGTGGAGGTGATGGGTGGTCCTGGGTCAGACATGTTCGAGTATTTCAAGATCCTGATCCTGCAAGGTCTGGTAGCGGCCAGGAAACACATGGACAAGATACTCGGTCTTGTGGAGATAATGAGATCGGGTGAGTCTACTCGCTTGGCGCACACACTTTGAAACAAACCACTATATCGTGTTTATTTGGCAGGGATGTGCAAAACTTTGAAAACTTAGACTTCGATTCGAAAGTATAATTCTATATTTGTCAATTAAGAAGCTTTGCTTTTATAAATATTTAAAGTTAAAATACAGCGAGCTACGACGACTGATAGGCCACCGCATGTTGGTGAAGATAATGCCAACATTTGTGAACAGTAGGTGTCATGTAGTAATTACAAAGAACCCTTCGGCTGTTAATCTTTGTTTAAATAATTAGATTTCATGTTGTGATAAAAACTTAATCTATCAACTTAGGATAAAATATGTTAATCATGTTTACAATTTAATATTTTATAAAATATATATATAAAACACCTAAAATTATATGACCATGCAACAGATAATATTCTTTCCTCGCATAACATATTCAAACTACGGTCTTGTTTTGAGAATACTTCATAATATTCGATCATACTTCGCTTTTAAATGATGTGGATTTCCCACACCCTTATTATTTGGTTTCCTCCTCAAAGTAGTTGTGTTTCTTGTTTCACACCTCCGCCTGATGAGTTCTGATAAAATGAAACCTAGGTCGAGGGCTTGGGTGGTAAAGATCTCTTTTCTTAAATAGGCATCCATTACCTCTTTTTATCCTGTGGCAGCAATACAAACTATCTTCTTATTTTCTTTGTATAATCCTTGTTGTGTTCGTTTTCTTTTATATCATTTTACCCCTCTTTTTTGTACCTCCTAGGAGTATGCCAAGTCCACTTTTTCAACTCCTTTCAATGATTAATTAGAAACAACTTTTTTTTATAACTGACAAATTTCCACACTAAATTTTGTTTTACCTAATATACATATACACTAAACTCCTAATTATCTATACTCTCATTATCCAGGCTTTGGATTGTCCATTTATGGTTCTCACGAAGAAAAAAACTTTAACCAAATGTCAAAGCAGAAAAGAATACATGATCCCTCCACAAAACAGATGTAGATGGAAATAATATCATTCAAGCTGCATTATTCAGGTTTCATTCTATCAGAACTCATCAGAGAGGATTGTGAAACACTTGGGCGCTAACAATCAATTTTCTTCAAGAGTCAGCCATTACCTCTTTGTCCAGTGGCAGCAATGTAAATTGTGAATTGTGTTCTTCCTTTTATTGTAAAAGCCATATTTTGCTTTTTTCCCTTTTGTGAATTTCCACCCATTTTCCCTGTACCTTCTTCGAAATATAATATAATTCACCTCAAAAAGCAAATAAATTTTTTCCTTAAACTATTCTTATAACATTTGTTGTGTTTTTCAAGGATCACAGCTGCCGTGCTTCAAGTCTGGTGCAGCCACAGTACAGAATCTTAAGAACCGGTTCCATATGAGTTTGACAGAAGAGCAGTTGCAACTACTCGTGGACAATCTGGTTGAATCTAGTATCCACTCGCTCAGCACCAAACTCTACGATGGCTTCCAGTACTTTACCAACGGCATCCTCTGAGCTCAGGTAGACTGGCGCCTTGTACACAACTTTTGAACATAGATGTCTCGAATATTAGGGTTGTGCAAGAAACACTTTTTCAATTCATTACAAGAATCCGAAAAAAAAAAAAGTCTAGACAACTTTCTATGAAAGTTACAAAAATGTAAATTATGTTTAATAAAGTGAATTTATAGTTTAGAGTGATAAAGTCCCTTTTGACATTGTGGCTGGCGCTTGTTCTTGCCTATTTTCAGCTCATTGTGGTATGATTATAAATAATAAATCCTCTGGTTTGTTATACATTTTTTAAAATTTGAATCTTCATTTTATATGCAAAAGTCAAATTTCACAAATCTTGGTAAATATTTTTTTTTAGTTGTTTTTCAGAGTTGTTGGATCAAATCCACTATTTTATGAATCTCGAATCTTGGAAAAAAAATTATGAACAAAAGAGCAAATATAAATATAATAAAATAATTTAATATAATGATAGAAAATACAAATAGTAACTAAATATTAACATTATTTCCTATAATCCATTCATGTTCAACATTCACATGTTCAATCAGGTGTTAAATTACTGGTCTGAGGCCTGGTTGTTGAGTTCATCCTATAATTATAATTACTTCTGAACCACCAATACGTGGTATTTGAGCTCTAAAACAAATTTCACTTAAAAATTTGAAATATATATATATATTTTTTCTAGGATTTGAATTACTAATCTTGAATATCCTTAAGGATTAAATGCTTGTTATATTTCATAGGCCTTATAGGATCAATTGCACATGCACATACCAACAGATGTACAGTATACATGGGACTTCTGTATGATTTTGTTCAAATATGACATAAAATATTTAAAATTTAGTATATTTTAGCCAAGTATAAAAGTTAACTTACGAATTACGTTAGTTATAAGATAAAGTATATTTATTTTGAATATTCAGAAATGCATTGAAAGGGTATTTATTTAACTCGGCAGTAAATTATTTTATGTTGACCATGCTGATTTTGGAAACTAATTAAATTGAGATGGACGCTCGAACATAGTAATGTGTTTAGTTAAATAATTTTAGTATTAGTGTGCTTGCATTTAATCATTGAATACTAAATGTTAACATTCTTTTTATGATCCATTCATACATTCATAGTTTTCTCTTGAGAATTTTAAGTCTTGAATTGGAAATTTTCTTAAATCCTTGATTCTCTAATATCCTTAAGGATTCAAGAGTTCCATCCTTATTTCTTTGTTTTAGTTTTAACTTGAGACGAGTTAAATTCACTTTCATTATTGAATTTATTTTTTAAATTTTCTCTCTTACTACAAAGGAAGGCTATACACATTTAACTAAATTAATTAATTATGTATCCCTATTTGTAGATTATGGTTGTCTTTATTTTCAATCCAGCATTTCACTTTATATTTGTTTTTGTTTGTTTCGGCCACCGGCTTACTAAGTCTGTTAGGGCCTACACCTGAGTAGTAGGGCTGACACCTATAGGTCCTCAGATAGACCTTCTCTTGGTGGTAACTTTCTCTAACTGAGTCTATGTGCCAGTTTTAGATTAGATTAGGATTCGTAATATCGTGGATTCGACCCAGCTCTAAGTTATTTTGATCTTTTTTTATGATAATAAAAAATAGATAATATTCTCAAGATTGAATTTGAATGACTTAACATTTTTATTTTTCAGGAATCAGACTAAAAAAAATTGTGCAAGAAAGAAAGAAAAATCCAGTGAATGCCTGCCACGCTATGGTAAAAAAAAATCAAACTACAGTTGAACCTCATGAAACTTCCATGCAGAACTCGTCTCTATATCCTCTACAAGTGTTCCTTTTTCGTTTTGATGTGCAGTCGTTTGATTTGCTTTTCCGCGAGTGTCTAGTTCTGACATTTAAATAAAATAAGATAAAAACATTCGTGATTGAATGGAAGATCATTACACTGTGGTTTTCGCAGTCCTTGTAGAATATTGACAATTTAGAAAAAGAAAACTACACTCTTTTTCACTCGCATTGTCCATCGTTGACAAGTGAAAATAAAAAAATAATGCTCATTCATCTAGTTTTTGTTTTGAACTATTAAATAAAAATTGGTACTTTTTATTTTTAATAATTTTTAAGTGTTACATTTACAAGACTTACTGTTTCATAATCTTGTCTGCATACCCAAATTTATTGTGTGTTTTCTATATAAAAAAATATTCTGTGTTATATAAAAAAAGATCTATGATGGAATATATGACCTGCATATATAGATTAGTATTTTATATTTATTAATGAAGTTTAGAAGTTGCATTAGCAATGCAATTTGTTGTGGTGGAAATTATGTACATTTAAAAGAGAGAAAAAATATTTGCTTGACGTCCATTTTATAAATCTAGGATTTGGAATCATTCATTATAAATACCTAGCTTGTCCTTTTTGTATGTTATTCTTTCATGAATAAGTATTTTATTTTCCAAATATTTTATGGATATAATATGTTCAATTCATTTTCAAATCTTTCTTATCTATGAATTGATAGTGTAACTAGCAATATTGTAGAAATAGTAATATATATTATGAATTCGTTTTAAAAGAGTTTCTCATAAAAGGTCATAACTTTAACGGTATTTATCTTATTAACATTATTAAAAGGTATAGTTAGCGGTTATAAAGGACAATGGCTGCTTGTTTACCAGAAAAAAACTGTGAGTGCTTAACCGAGCATGGGTACTATCAGAAGGGTGTCTGTGCTTTGAGCGAATCTTTGTTTTAGTTTTCATAGCTCTTGCAATCTTCTTTTGGCCTTATATTTTTTTCTGGTAATTTTGTGGAACTCGCTCACTAATATTCCTTTAATTTTAATCGAATTCAGCTATTTGGTGTCTTATTTTTCTCTTGTTTATACCATAATTCAACTTTGATAGTAAGATTGATTTTGGTTTTACTCTTCCCATGTGGAGATAAATTATGCAGCTTATTTTTGAAAGAAATAATATATCTATATTTTTAATGTTTACTTTAATTCGTATAAAATGATGGCATGTAACAAAATTACTGTTGTGAGTCAAATTACACATTTTGTAAGACTGATAGTCTCCATGAAACACCATAATAGAATCCGACGGTGTCTAGCTTACATTTATTCCCGATTTGTCTGTTTCCCTCTTTAATTTAGGATATTTATTAGTTGTATATTTAGTGAAATTTCTTTACTCTATCATTCTATATTACGTGCAAATATAAATTTGCGATAAGAATAAAAGACAGAGCCTGTAAACTTATTTATAAGCATGCTTAGCCCAAAACACTTGTGTGCACATACTGTGAACTTGAACTTACTGGTAAGCATGGTTGGTCCAAAACACTTGTGTGCACAGACTGTGAACTTACTGGTAAGCATTGTTGGTCCAAAACACTTGTGTGCACATACTGTGAACTTGAACTTACTGGTAAGCATGGTTGGTCCAAAACACTTTTGTGCACATACTGTGAACTTACTGGTAAGCATGGTTGGTCCAAAACACTTGTGTGCGCATACTGTGAACTTACTGGTAAGCATGGTTGGTCCAAAACACTTGTGTGCACAGGCTGTGAACTTACTGGTAAGTTTGTTTGACCCAAAACACTTGTGTGCGCAGGCTGTGAACTTAGTGCTAAGCATGGTTGACCCAACACAATCATCTTAAAAAACTTCATTCTTGGAGATAAGATTTTTGGCCTGAATTTAATTTTTTTTTGTTGCTAACCATTGTAATTGTAAGAGTGTGTTATTTTTATTTTTTTTGCAGGCTTCTTTCTTTTTAAGGATGGATCCTTTTGAGTCTATTGAATCCTAAAGGATGACATATACACAGAAATATTTTCAACTATTTAATAAGAATTATTTTTTAACCATTTTGATGCTTATTGTTTGTTCAGTTCAAAGTAATTACAGGACAAACCAACAACCAGATCCAAGATCAGTAATTTACCTTTTAACTTAATGTATGAATACATCAAAACAAACAAAAGCTAGGATTTGGTTACTATTGTCCACCTTTGTGGTCTATAGGTCAAAGTTCCTGGCCACAGATCCAGAGGTCCCGGGTTCGATCCCCGATGTTTTCAAATTTCTCTGTGAAGTCAATTTCAAGGTCAATTTCAGCCCTGTGAGGACAATTGAGGAGCTTCTTGAATAAATAAGTAGCGGCTGTGGTCTAGAAAACTGAGGTTAAACGGCCAGTGGGTTTGTTATGCTAACAACATGACACCCTCTATCCACAACTGTTGGAACTATCATCTCCAACATACGACGGTTGCCGCTCGGTTGGTATAGCTTGCTTGCGGGCTGATGACATGGAGTTTTTGTTGTTGCTGTTATTATTGATTTTTTCTATAGAAACTTTGGAGATAATGTAAATAAAATCAAAATTGAAGGGAAAATCATACCAATGTGCCAAAGTTAACCTCCTCTCATGTTTACTATGTTTTTTTAGATTTAGGCTCGAT
>CABFWO010005732.1:19957-43344 GCA_902155825.1 Timema genevievae | reverse complement strand
CCACACACACACCCTCCTCCCTCTTGCTGTATTGTGCACTCTGCCGTTTGTGTAGAGCAGGCAGTTGGTATCAAACCTTATTTTGTGTTTCATTGTTATAGATGGATCTCACCTATCGTTTGGTTTTTATGTCGATATAGCCAGTGTTTCGTGTAAGCGTTTAGTATTAATCGTGTTCATTACATTCCAGGACACCCCTGATCGATATTCAAGAACCGTTGATATCAACATGTGAACAAAATTAAACTCTAAGTTTCGACTGAAGAAATATTTGATTTATTTTGTTTAAAAAAGTGTTTACTTTAAAAACTGCAAAAAGCAGTATCCTTAATACGCGTTCCCTACATCCCCACTTTAAATTGTTAAATAATCTGTGCAAGGCTTGTAAAGGGAAGAAATAAACAAATGAACAACTTAACATGCTCTTGGAAATCTAAATTCAGACTATGATTTAAATAGGATGAATACACGATCTAAAATGTTGCCAACAATTCTCGACAGCGCAATCTCATGTCCAACAGATGATGTCAGTGACGTTATGTGAGGTCAGTCACAGACTGTATGTAGTCCCTTTCGCTCTCGCTCATAGAAATTATCGTGTGTTGATGTAATCAGTCGATTCAGAAAGTGCACATTAAATACCTCGAATAAATTAAAAATAATTTACAATCTTATAAATTCTTACTTCTAATATTATTTTCATTTCTAAGCTATGTCATTACTGGAAATAAGTCGTAAATTTAAACTAATTTTGAGTCAAGTATTAAACAATACTATTCTTATCTGAACAATGAACTTGTTGCATAAAAATTATTTGCTTGGCAGATAGTTTAAAGACTTTTTAATGACTTTAATGACCAAAATCTCATTTCATGACTTTCGTACATACAGTCTTGACGGAGTTGTGCGATGTATTCAGTTACTTTGGTTGTTTTTAGCCCCGCGTCTTACTACCCGTGAGGGTTATACGCTTATGTACTAATAACGTGGTTTTAGGGATTAGGAAGGCTTTATTTAGAGGAAGTGTATCCGCATATCCTGAAGGGAGAGTGAAAAACAATTTTGGAAAAACCACTCTCTGTACACCTAGCCGAGATTCTAACCTCAATATTTCCATCATTGGCAGTTTAGTCTACTGCGAGAGTAGCGCCTTAGACCATGCGACCACCGAAGCGTGTTTGCTTTGGCTCAATCTTGCATCTGCAGCATCAGTAGAAAGTGTCGTTTATCTTTTTGTGGTGTACAAATACTTTTACTTTCTCTTGATACCTCAGAGAGAAAGTATTTTGGTCGTCAAAAAACTCGAACTTGAGATTTGGTTAATGTTGACCTTTCATGACCCCATGAAACCGAAAAAGTGGTTTACGCAATGCCGTTTGTCTATACCTCGGGCTAGAGCCGAAAATAATTTTCCAATTGGGCTTTAGCTTGGTATCTGTGATTTTCATGAGGTCCTAAACCCTAAATTTAAGGGTAGTATACCGAAGGGCAAAAAGAGATAGAATCGATTTTCTAGAAATTCACTTCAACGATTTTGATTAACTTATATTTGGACATTGTTTATCATTATAAACAAGTTGGAAACTCCCATTTTCTCATGAAAATGACTTTGGGGGTACTTAACATGGTGGAAATGTTCCAATTTTCAACATTTCTCCGCATCTATTTGATATACTAAATAACTTATAATTGTAAAGGTGTAATACTATTAAAGATATACATCTTTTATTTGAAATACGTTTTTATAAATCCAATAGTTTCTGAGCTATAAATTTATATATATATATATATACTTTTTAATTCAGGTCTGAAAATGAATTTGATTCTAATGCTTTTTGGTGGAAATTTTTTTCTGTAACAGTGTTCATGGTTCCTGATTCCATAGAGTAGGTAAGTAACAGTGTATGTTATTTCATTTATGATCTTTTATGTGGTGTTTCTACAAAGTTTATAGACCTGTCATTTCTTTTAACAAATCTTACGAGTTTTTAGTAAAAGTCTATTTTAAGATAAAATTGGAAGAAAGTTTGTATGGTGCACGATTTCATTTATTTTGATTTATAGCATTCATAGAAAACTATTAATAAAACTACTTCAGGTATGCAGTGAAAAAACTTCAAACAAAACTTTGCTGAAGTCATAGGAGAGCTTGTAATACAACCGGCTGAAAAATGTATTTGTTTGGTATGAATTGAACTAAACGTATGGTTTTATAAAAATATATTTGATAATAGGTACCCACAATAAAGTAATTTTCTTATAAACATACCAAACTATTTTTTTAAACTTGTTTCAACTAAAGTAGTGTTTTGTAATGTGTCATTGATTTTAGGATGAAACAATTTATTAATATAAAAAAGTCAAGACGAAGTAAAGATTCATAACTGAAAATAAAAAAAATAGAATTTATAAAAAAGCAATTTAAAACTATAGCTTCCTGTTAGTTTAACCTTAAAAAAAATCTAGCTTTCACAATTTTGTCAAAGGCAATTTTTGTTAGATTTTAAAGGAAATAACCGAAAGATAAAAGAACACAGAATATTTGAGTTAAAACCTTTATCAGTTTGTTACCAGTCACAAAAGTCATGAAATGAGATTTTGGTCTTGAAAGTCATTAAAAAGTCTTTAAACTATCTGCCAAGCAAATAATTTTTATGCAACAAGTTCATTGTTCAGATAAGAATAGTATTGTTTAGTACGTTACACAAAATTAGCTTAAATTTACAACTTATTTCCAGTAATGACATAGCTTGGAAATGAAAATAACATTAAAAGTAAGAATTTATAATATTGTAAATTATTTTTAATTTATTCGAGGTATTTAATGTGCACTTTCTGAATCGACTGATTACATTAACACTCGATAATTTCTATGAGCGAGCGAAAAGGACTACCAATTTTGCCTTGAAAGGTATTCTCACATACCTTCCAAAGTTAGTTTACATGCCACAATCGACATGGAACCAACTTTAATTCCCCTCACAAGAAAGTTGTGCTGAGGATTTTTATCGTTCAAGAAAAATCCATCAACCATGACTGGGTTTAAACCCAAGTACTGTACATCGGGTCTTGATGCTATCACTTTACCCCAAAAGAATGAAAATCTCAGTGTGTGAGATGGTCAATAACAGTTTTTTTTAGAACTGGTAGGTAATCAATATTTACGTATAGGTTATGAAAAAATTATAAAAAAGTGAAATATAAAAAATCCTTATGGACAAAGAGGCTGTAAAGCATCATAATACCTTTATTTTATGTTATTCCTCCTAATATAGCCATTCTGGTCCACATATTTTTACACTTATGGTTTTGGGATGAGAAATATATAGTTTACAAGAAATGTACCACTATTTACGTGAAGGCAGAATGTAAAACCTCTTTAGAAAAGATCAACACATCTTCAGTACACCCATCCTGGATTCTCACCCCAACCTCACCGTCTTCGGCAAACCAGACCAGACTAGATGAGCAGTAAATGTACTCCACGTTCCTACCTATGAGGGGTATATGTTTATTATTTATTTAAAAAACCCACAGTAAAAGTTGTTGATAAATCAACTTACCCGCTACCGAAGCTGCTAATAGCACAATCTCCGTTCCTTTACAGAGCTTGGAGGTTTGCTCTAAATCGACCTCCCAAGGACCTCTATCTTGGTCTGCATTGTTGGCTTCTCCTGAGGCATGCTCCAAATTAATCTGCGTGCAAATCGATTCCACGTAGTGAGTCATTAATATAAATTACATGGACGTAATTTTATTAACAGACATATATATTCAATGGCGTGTCGTGGAGTGGTGCCAGGGAAAGCAGAACTTATTCAAGAGCCTCTCTCTCTCTCCAGGTTCAATGGTCGCATGGACTAAATCAATGAGATTCAACTTGGGGTACATGAACCCCCGGGGGTACGTGAATACATTTTAGGAGGTATACGTATAAAACTAAAAAAAAAAAATATACATTCTCTCCTTTGAAACTTATTACTTAATACTATAATTTGGATGTAATTAATTCAATTTATTATTAGATGTAGATCATAGAATATATCTAGCTTTAATTATTCACCAAAAACTTTGGGGGAACAAAGCTGAAGAAAAATCATATCTGGGGGTACGCGGACTAAAAAGGTTGAATACCATTAGTCATAAGAGGAATGCCAGGCCTCCACCGTAGTTCGGATTCCACGTTAAACTGTAGGTCCTCCCTTTCATCTCACAATCACCCTACCATTGCACATTAGCGTAAGTGCGTATAACCCGAACGGGTAGTAAGACGCGCTGCTAATAATATATAATAATAATTAGTCATAAGCGTCACTCTTACAATAGACTAGACTGCTGATGAAGGGTAGATTGGGGTTCGAATACCGGTTAGCTGCACTGAGGTTATTTCCCACCCTAAATGATTTTCTATTCTTTCTCCACGCTGATCTGGGTAGACTACCTCTAATATTCAACCTTCCTCGTCCCTAACACATTAGAATGGTTAGTATTTAAGCGTATAGCACAAACGTAGTGCTATTCCCCCCCCCTCCCATCTCACTTCCGATTAACCGTGATTTTAGATCCACGATTATGTCCGAATCAAGAATCACATACAAATTTGGTTTCATGCACTATTCCCTATGAGATTAGGATCAATGAAATAGTTTATTTTCCGTTTAGAATACACCTTTAAAAAATTTGTTGTATTTTAAATATGGAAAAATTGTTTCACTGGTTTCATTTTCGCTGTTTTATAATAAATAACACAGGACTCTTCACTAGAATGCGACGTCTGTTTCATTTTTTTTACATCCATTACTGTTTCCGGCATATGGTCTGGATCAGTTTTTTATTCAATCCATGTATTTCCCACTACCGGCTTGTTAGGCCTGTCGTAGCTTCTTATGACTTATAATCTAACTTAATACTAGGACAGACACAACATCCAGTCACCAGCCATTAATTTATCACTGTGAAAGGGTTTACCCATATTTTAATCAATGATACATTTTCGGCCATGACGGAAATAGAACCCGGGACTGTTAGATCAGTAGGCAGACACGCTACCGACTGAGCTAAGGTGTCGGACCAACTTTTTTATCTCTAGCTACATAAAATAGTTACAATCAAATTTTCACAAAAAGGGACATTTAAAAAAATACAAACACAATTTTTGTGGACAAAATTGATAAAATTTTACTTTATTATTAATACCATGTTATAGAAATGAATATTATCCATCATAAGTGACAGCGGCAAATCACAAGACCTTAAGTATAAATACGTGAAAGTAGATCTAGTAACTTTTCTATTTGTCGAATAAGGCCCTACCTATGAAAATTGGACTGTAAGTTACGTGCTATCCGTGTGTTTAGACGGGGTCTTGAACTTCCACCTGTGAATTGTTCTAATTACTCAGTAGAACATTCAATAGCCAAGTATCAACAAGAATACATTCCGATGCGAGGTATGCAGAGCAGAGTCTATGTATGGGAGAACAATCAATGATGAAGTGAGTGATTAGGATTACATATCGCAGGTACAGTCTTAACAAATCCAGCATTCCCCAACAATACTACATGACACGTCACTGTGATTTGTTGGCAGGTGTGAATAGAAAAACCTCTGATAACTGAAATAACAGGGGCTGAACTCGTTTTGGATAAGCAAACTTTCAGATATGAGATTAATACACTTTGAAGAGCTAAAAGTTGAAAAAAAAAATCATATATTACATAACATACGTTACAGAAAAAATATTTTATATATGTGTGAACTGTACATACAGTGTTTAAATAAATGGGTATCTATTCAATATAGTAAAGTTAAATACACAACAAAACTAAAATTATCATTTCTTCTTAAAAAAAGTCTGAATCTTCTTTTGATTTTTTTTTCGATTTATATATCTTAAAAAAGTTTTTACCGACGCAAAACTTTTATTATGCATTTTAGCTACTGAAAAAAAATAAAAAAATAAATGCGGTTAGCCGTTTCGAATATGATGAGTTTAGGATATTAGAGGTCCGTATATGGAAGGTTTTACTGCTTTAAAAGTAAATACCAAACCCGCACTTGTCTATGAAATATTATACTAATGTGATGCACAGAATAGTTGAACCAACTCAACTTCTGTATGATGGAAATTTGAAAAAAAAAAGTACTTCATTATTGAATTACGTTACAAACACTAACTGTTAAATTTAATTACAATTCTAAAGGACTAGAGTTAAAAACAGTAAATAATACATTTTAAAACTCAAACAAACATAATATGTTTGAAAATTAAATAACTAGCTAGTGTAATAATCCTACATAATTTAGAAATATCTACCACCACGAAACTGGGTATAATAGTATTACCACATATGTAACACTATCCCTTTTGAATTTATATCAATAAAATGAGTGTTTTTGTCTGTCCGTAATGAGCGTTGTGCGATATCCACCGCGAGTATAAGGCGGATATTTTAAAAATTAATAGCCCCTGTGTACAAACATGTGCACCTCGAAGCCGGATTTTTTTATTAGAATTTCTCAAAATTATTTAAAATTTGGGTCGGGATAGATAAAATTAAGAGATTTTTTTTCTGTCTGTTTGAAGCAAAGGAAAGCGTTGCCCGGGGTAACAACGCAATACATTGAGCCGAGTACTTCTGCTAGTGTAATATACATTAAGGTTTTGGCAGGAACGTTTAGAAAATACACTTATTATTGCGGCTTACATTGACACAAGCCTACCTTAGCATTTTTGTTACATGGGTGGCCACCTGATCTAACGCGCTACTTTCGTATTGGACTAGACTGCCGATGATGGGAAGATCAAGGTTCTAATCTCAGTCGGGTGAACTGGGGTGGTTTTCTAAATGGTTTTCCACTCTCCCCACACGCAAATGCGGGTTCACTTCCTCTAAATTAAACCTTCCCAATTCCTAACCCATTAGCGTGATTAGTACTTAATCGTATAACCCGAACTGGTAGTAATACGTGGTGATAAATAAATAAAATAAATAAATAAAACATTCCCGTCACGAATAATATTGATTTATAGGCCACTCTTTTTTTTTAATGTGATCCGAAGTCGAAGCTAAGCTTGAAACTTGCGAAGAAAAGTTGAAGCCGAATTCTAAGATAAGGTTTTCTGTTATTTTCACATAGCTTCACCTTTAATTTTTAAACTATCCATTAAGATCATTTAGGTAAACAGAAAGGTTTAGAGGCTTACAGAAATAAATGGTACGCTGCACCGCACAGAATTTCTCTTTAATCTTAAAATAGAGACTTTAATAAAATCGCGTAAAATTTGTCAAACAAAATAGTATACACTGTTACATAAATACTCTATCAAAGAGCATAAATTAAATAATATAAAATGTTACAGAAACATTGAGTAAAGTGGAGAAACTCTGTCCACAAAAGAGCATACTAATCAAATCCATTTTCAGACTTGACCAAAAAAATAATATTTATTAGCTTATGACTAAGAAACTATTGATTTTATAAAAAATATATATCAAACAAATAGTTTTATATTTAATATTACTACATATTTACAATGATAAGTTATTTCTTATCTTAAATAGTTAAAGAAATATAATCAAAATTGGAAATTTATGCACATGTGTATTACCCTAAAAAATATTTTCATGGAAGAATGAAAATTGCCATTTGGTTTTTTATGTTAAATAGTGACTAAAAGCAAAATTTAATCAAAATCGTTATAGTGGATTTTGAAAAAATCGAATTTATATCTTTCGTCCTTCAGTAAACTACACTTATATTTAGGGTTGAATGTTTAATTCCAAAAAAAACCTGTGAAGGATCTTATGAAAGCCCTAGGTACCAAGTATTTTATCCAAATTTGTAAAATGATTTCGGCTCTAGTCCGAGATACAGACAGATGGACAGACAGATGGCATCGCAAAAACAACTTTATTTGTTTCAGAGATCACGAAACGTCAACATTTATCAAAATATAGAGATCGATTTTTTTTGAAGATCACAATAATTCTCTTTCCAAGTCGAGAGAAAGTAAAAACCAAAGGATTTTGTTTTCTTTTTTGTTTAAATTTCTGTGTTTATCTATCTTTATTTATATTAATTTTTCTTTTGTAACAAAATTAAACTTGTAATTTTGTCATAAAAAATTCCAACAAGGTATAATATCAAAGCTTAATTATATTGGATACGTGTGTTATAAATTGGAAAACAAAACGAGAAATAAACCACAAATAAAAAAAAATTGTGTATATAAATGTTTTATTTGCTTCATATCTCTGTTCAGTTCATGGTTTTTAAATTTGGCAGGAATTTTTCTTTTGAACAAATTAGTGCTGCTGATATTGAACTTAATATAACATTGTTCTTTTCCTTACCTGCTTCTTTATCCGTGCTTGCGATGTATTATTATTGTTATTATTACTATTATTATTGCTATTACTATTATTATTATTATTATTATTATTAGCACCGCGTCTTACTACCTGTTCGGGTTATACGCACTTACGCTAATGTGTAATGGTAGGATGATTGTGAGATGAAATGGAGGATCTACAATTTAACGTGGGATCCGAACCACGGTGGAGGCCTGGCATTCCACACATTCACAAGCTGTAATTAATATCCGTCTTGTCAAAGGTGAGGGAAGGGTTTGGCAATCAGATAAATCTGTGCCGGGACCGAGGATTTAACCCCGGACCTCCAGCACAGACTTACGATATAATTTAGAGCAGAGACTATAAAGCTCATTCGAATGACAACAGTTCTTAGATGCGTACAGATTATCGTGCACTGTTGTCATTAAAATTATCGGTCATAAATAACTAGTTGGTGTTAAAATATCGTTTAGTAGCTGTTATATAATGAAATATATCATATTTAGTGAGATTTTTCAAATTTCTTAATAATATTTCGAAGTTTTCTCCTTCTTATTGAATTTTCGTTCGAAGACATAAAGTTTACTGTGGGTGTCATAGTTGGAACGAAGGATATTTGATCTTAAAATTTTAAAGCCTCGTATATGCCTAGTGATTTAGTCTGTCTGAGGTAAAATATTAATTTAAAACCTAATGTAAAGGGAACGAAGGGGAAAAGTTCTGAAAGTAGCATGAAACGTAACTATTTAAATCGCATAAAATTCATTGGATTAAAATATCACGAGCCCCGTGTTAAAGGAGCTTGGTTTATAGAAAATACCATTGTAGAAACTAACCTGAGCATTCCAATGTCCAGTATGATTACGTCGACTCGTGATGGAAAATTTTACAGACTCCTTACGTTCTGAAATACATTGTTGAACGGCTGATGAAATGTCCATACAAATTATCATAAGTGTAACCAGCACATATGAATATGCACTATTCATTTTTTTTTCTAGATTAATAAGTTTGTATGATTTTCTTTAGTAGGCAGCTGTGAAAAAATCTGTGAAAAAATAATATTAAAAATATTACATTTGATGTTTTACAAACATATACACTCCGTTTACCCTGAAAGTTACCAGTCTATCCTTAATGGACTAAACTATGCCTCTATCTTATAAACTACACCATAGTGTAACCACGTAAGGTAAGCTTGATACTTTTCAGGATTAATGGAGTGTACCTTTATTTGATATCTAAAGTCAGTCACTATAGTCTATACTCGGTTACAGCCTGTGAGGGAACTGTAATATTAAGGTAACACTACAATTATGCTGTTCGATTGTACTCCTGTATTACCTTCCTTTTAATACTTTTTTTTAATTTTGTCACACCACTCGTACAGGATATCCACATTTAAATACACTAATGAACTAAAGATTAGCAAGGTAGGATTTAAAGAACATGTACTCGCATTTGTCTGGAGCAGTGGTTCCCAAACTTTTTGATTGTCGTACCACCCCAACAATTTCCGTAATTAGGAGTATCATCACGATAATGCTGCATATTTACTATTTCGGTACATTTTTAATGGTGCCCAAGGATATAACAACACAGACTGCGCGGCTGCACCATCTGTATGAGCTTAAATCAGTGTACCCCCCCCCCCTCTACAATCCCTGTTTAAATCTGTTTTACTTTTGGTTAAGTTGCTCGTAATATATTTATAAGATGTGATGTGGTCCTATCTTTTTACGACTTTAATTGGCTTGTTTTGTTTGGCTTCTCACGGTGTAGCACCGGGAATAATTTTACATACCACAGGTGGTACATGTACCACAGTTTGGGAACCACTGGTCTGGAAGGAAGTGAGGGAAACATTTGAGGGAAAATAACTCCTTCAACTCATCTGATCGAGATTCGACTCTCGACCTCTCCGCCATCGATGAAACAGCTTGGACGAGACTGACGTCCAGTTTCTGTGCCCAGTGATGCGACTATATATGAAGGACTTCAGGAAAAAATGTGCTATATCACAACAACTATAAATGTTATGGTTATGGTTAATATTTAATACCCTTCCTATACTTCCTTGAATATAGCAACACATCTTAATTGTATTTATTTCTGAGATCTTAAAGTTTGTATCTGTTTAGTATGAATATATCCATTGAGACAGATGTGCTCTATTCTTTGTTTTTGATTAGTTATATTAACTATCGCTAGGTGTCAGCACAGCACAGATTTCTTGTCATTTGCTTTGATTCCTGCCCTTCATACCTAATGGCTCTAGGCTCGTTCGTCCCGCGCTTTCTTATCACGTGTGGGTTTAAGCGTCTCTAACCTCGATGTACAAATCAATGGAACTCTCTCATGAGAAATAATAAAATGACTCTTCAAGAAACAAAATTGGGGTGCCCCAGCCATCGTCTCCTCACTCCAGGTATTCACATTCACGGTTCACAAAGGTCAGTTAACTAATTTGTTTACTCTTTGTTTGATGATTTAACTCATGTGTAAAAAATCTGGTCTGTTAACACGGCACAGTATTAAATTTGGAATTATAAAGAATTATGAGTTATGTTTTTATAACATTAAATATTATTATCAAATAATTATAATTCAACGATGAACGAGTACGCTTTAACTAAGCTAGACCCTGATTTTCACAGGAATCCCACTGTCGACCAGCATCATTGATTGTAAGAAACCAGAATTTGGCATTCTAGAAATATATTTAATTTGATTTGTTAACTGTAAAGTTCATCTATAAAGTTATATAGTTTTCAGTAATGACTTCCTTGTGAATTTATTTATTTACCATAGGGCATTAGAAACTTGAAAGTTCACTACAGCACCTACAAAATTACCTAACTTATTCCTATATTGAACTAGTTATATTCAGTTTACCTCATTACACCTATCCCTAACTAGAGATAAATCTATAAAGTCCGCCTCATTACAAAATATCCATATATTGAACTAGTTCTTTACAGGCCATCTCATTACACCCTAAACATATCTTGAGCTAGTTTTATACGGTCCACCTCATTACGGCCTATCCCTATCCTGAGCTAGTTCTATACAGTCCATCTCATTACACCCTATCCTGTACCGTGGCTACAAAATAACATCGCCACCAACATCCACCACCTTAAAAGAGTGTATACACATTTGCCCCATTTTACGAGGAAGTCAGCGCCTAATCATGGACACTCTTAGCTTATCGTTCGAGTTTGGCAAGAAAACAAGAATGAAGTCACGAAGTGGTATGTGACCCCTGTTCGCTTATCCCCAAGTTCAAGACGCTGCGCAGGCGCTAAAGCTTGGGGAAAGGAGGGAGAAGTGCTTTCACGTGTGTCTCCCTACCTCCTCATAGTCATCCTTACGACGCTGTGCGCAGGCGTCGATGAGAGAGCCATTTCTGACTAGCTGCTGATGACTTCATTGGTCATGTGATATCTCCCTACCATTTTCCCCCACTGTTCAAATTGAAATATAAGCTAGTGCCCAGAATGGAGCTTTACTCTTTGATGCTAATAGGAATTATGGACTTACCAACATGTAAGTGATCGTTATTTTGGAAAAGGCTTTTTTTATATATTGTTTTTAGTTGAAAACTTCGCAACTACTAAACTCAGTCCAAATTATTTAGGGCTTTAATTTGATTATGTTTCGACTTTTTTTATTTAATTATTATTTTTAATTAGGATTTGTTTTGGATACTGACATATTATGGTCTTAAACCTTTTTGATCCGAGTTCGGATGATTTATTCACAAGTTAAAATTATATAATTTAATCTTCGTGCGCTATCTTGCACTTTATTTCTTTTGCCATATACTTACAGTTGTAGAGAGTCCAAGCATAACTAATAATGTTTGGTATCATATTTTAAAGTTTAATGCTAACGGGAAATACATTATATATTTATAGTATGTTAGGAGTTAATTGTAAACTTAGAAGATAGGGTAGAAAAGAAATAAGTATTTTTGTGTCTAAGTTACCCCCGCCTCACGGGCTATTAGATGAGAATAATGATGTTTCTTATAAACATTAGATCCAGGTGTAAAGTTACGAGCAAAACTCTACTAGTTGTTTTATAAAAGTATGTTTCATAAATACGGAAATGTGATATGTTTAGACTTTCAAGACAAGCTTAATATAATGTACTTATAGTTATCTCTTGAACGGCTTAGCCACAATATGAAGATTACAGGTTGTATCCTCTCTCAATATAACTTGCATACTGTTCGCAATAATCAACTTTGTTTACATTTTAACTGGTAATGTTTCCTAACGATGAATATTCTCTAATTTAGTTAGATGCGCTTTGAACGCTTTCATTTAGTATTGATTTGTTTACTTTAGTGCATATATTGCTTCCTGATAAATATGAATGAATTGCGCATTGTCAGCAATATCTAAATATTATATTATTTACCTTTTGAGTCTTATTCTATACTCTGATAATAAACGGCCTTCAATCCAATGTTAATCTCATGTCATTCGTTATGCATTTACACTAAGCAAAATCCTAACTCCCTCAACGTCAATAGTTGAATACACTATTTTATTGAAAGTTAAGATAGCTAGGTCTGGATATTTGGGCTTAGCATATTTGAGTGTAGGTCAAATAAAGATCCCTGGTGATCTGCCTTTTTTTATTCTTTGTCTTGCAACCCCCACACACAAAGGGTTGAATCCCTCTCTTGAGCTAGTTCTATCCAGTCCACCTCATTACAGCCTATACATATCTTGAGCTGGTTCTATTCAGTCCACCTTATTACAACCTATCCCTATCTTGAGTTAGTTCTATCCAGACCACCTCATTACACCCAATCCCTATCTTGATCTAGTTCTATCCAGTCCTCCTCATTACACCCTATCTCTTTCAGGCCCATTCTAATGTTATCCTCTCATCTCTGTCTAGGTCTTACCAATGGTATCTTTCCATTGGGTTTGCGAGTCAGTACCCTGAACCAGCTAGAATCTCTCATTCACGCTGCATCTCCTGCCCACCGTAACCTACGAGATTTGACTATCCTAACAATGTCTCGTGACGAGGACAAGGTTTGTAACTCATCATTATACAACTTCCTCCATTCACCAGTAGTCTCATCCCTTTTTAAACCAAATATATTCCTAAGCACCTTGTTTTAAAACACCCTAAACTTATTTTCATCGTGTAAGGTAAGAGACCACGTTTCACACCTATAGAGAGCAGGTACAATTTTTATTTTGTGTGTTCTGAGTTTTACATTCCTGAATAATTTCTCTTTTTATAATTAATCAAAAGGACTAAGAATGTAAATACAATTTAAATATTGTTTTAACCACTGTTGTGGCAACATGAGTTTTTGGTTTTAAAGCAATAGGCTTCCTATGAAAATCTGATTTAACTTTGCACATGATTTACTATTTATTTACAGTGTATATATCACTACTTTACCTTGTGTTTCTATGAAGTTAAACCGGCGATGGAAGTATGAGGTTCCTTCTAGAAGTTCTAAAGTAAAATGATATCCACTTAGTCTAACTAGACAATTGGAGAACATTATTATCAAGGTCATATTACAGTGCGTGGTTTTGCGGTAGATACTTAGAAGCAGTTGCTGAATACACTTAGTACTAATCCCAACGGATTAGCTCCTGATGAGATTGTATGAATGTGTTGGTATCACCGTTTAAAAGGGGTTTAAGTCACAAAAGTGAAAAATAAAATTAACAAAGGCAACTCAACATAAACCCCTATAGGCCTATTTAATTTAAAAATAAAATAATTTCCTTGAACAATCTTAATCTCTAGTTAGATTTATTACTTAATTTCGTTTGACTATAAACCATTTACCAACCCTTGAACTTAAGTCAGAATTCAAGTTTGTAGATTTGATCCAATTTACTTGGAAACCTTGTGACTGGTATTAATTATTTAGGTTTATGGAAAATCAAAACACATTTAATGCATTGTGTCTGATATTTTTGAAACACTTTTTACTAGAAATACAATAGTGTAACAAAATAATAATGATTTTATGAATGTAATAACTTTTCAAATATATTTAATGACTCACTTTTAAATTATAAATACAAAAAAAAGTAATTCCATATTCATAAATTTATGCCAATACCAAATTTTATGTAATAGTTAAAAAGTATCGTAAAAAAACCGCTCAAATATAATCTATTGTGTGTACATTAGTTACAAGGAGTTTGTATGTGATTTTTTGTTTTGTTTCACCCGTTCAAACCATTCCCATATCTACACTACTGGGCTAGGGATGATTAAGGTTTAATTTATAGGAAATGTACCCACATTTGCGCATAGGGAGGATAACTATCCTCAATACATTCGACCGGGATTCAAAACTCAATACCCCCGTCATCGGAAATTCAGTCTATTGTGAAAGTGACTTCATAAATCACGTGACATCCAAAGTTTATATTATACTTGACAAATTTATAGTTTACTCTCAATTTTTTTTTGAACGTATCCTTCGTTTATTTTGGAAGGTAAGCAAGCTTACCTTTTATGGATCCACTATGGTATAACTTAGTAGTTTTCAAACTTGTATGCTTCGCTTACCCTCTGAGAATATTTATATAAATGGCGTACCCCTTGTACATATATAAAGTATTTTAGTGTAATAATGGGTATACAATAAACATCTATATTTATTTGTGTTTACTTACGGTTTACTTTACACAATTACATGTATTAATAAACACAAAAATTACATGAGTGATTGAACAAATCAAATAGAAATTATTAATATCATACTGTGTGTATCCAGTGAGATGGGTGTGTTTGCTAACTGTACAATTTGGATACTACTTGTACAATAATTCCGCCGCTTCATCATGTACCCCCAAAATGTGTTCCGCGTACCCCATTTTGAAAATCACTGGTAGAGCTCATAAGAAAAGGGCCATAATGTAATACGTCAAGGTACGACTGCTATCTTTAGGTTGACTGGTATATACGAGTATATTACCCCGAAACGTGTATCTCACGCCAGCAATTTTCAAATGTCATAATTATTACGGCATAATAGACTATCCAGTCACCCGGAAATTAAATAAAACACACACTTGCTTCGCCTTTGAGTAGTCTTTGAATACATATTTTGATAGCAATTAGCAAGGAGGGAAATTTTTTTTTAAAATCCAATATTCTAAACGTTCCTCATATCAGAACAAAGTTTTTCCAGATGTCACCAAATACGCAGAGAAAAAATTATAAAAGTCAAAAAGATGGTTTTATACAAGTATATTTGAGGAAAATATATTTTTTAACATTTAAAGCCACGATTTTTTGGTAGTCACATGGTCTAACGCATCACTCTCACAATAAAATAGATCACCGATGATGGAGAGATCTGCGCTCGAATCCCAGTTTGGTTTATTGAGGGTGTTTTCTTTTTTCCTGAATGATTTCTCACTTTTCCTCCATGAAATGAGGGTTTTCCCTCTAATTTAAACCTTCATCTTCATAAATAACTGTTTTCCAAATCGGCAATGACTCAACATATTGTGGTCTGGCATATTACATGGTTTGGCGAATAGATACAAGTATTTCTGGAAACTTTTATAGCTGTCACTTAGACTTCTACTGTAATTGGGGTATAAACGAGCTTTCGGTCGTCTTACTGACATCCAGTAGTGTCAAAAAACATCAAGCCATACTGACCAAGTGTCCGCTGTCTCTCGGTGAAGATATTGCCAACTTTTGCGGATAGTGTGTCAGCCCAACAAATCCTTCGGCCGTTAATTTCTGTTTTCTAGACCAGAGATTCAATTTTTTCACTCGAGTAGTTCTTCATTTTGTCCTCACGAGGCTGAGTTAAGCCCATACCGGACCCCACTGCTTCACAGAGAATCTAAAAGCGTTAGGGATCGAACCCAGGATCTTCGTATCTTTAGCCAGGAAGTTTGACCACTAGACCACAGATGTGGTTCGCATCAAATACATAAGCAATAATATGTTTTTTAAATTTATTTGGGGGTATCTAACGTGCACTTACTGAAAAGGGACTACCAATTTTTCTGGGAAAAGTATTTCACATACCTTCCAGGGTTCTTTTACACGCCACAATCGACATGGGACCGACGGCCTTACTCTCTCTCCGAAGGAAGTTGTGCTACGAATTTTTATCGCTCAAGAAAAATCCGTAGACTTGGGCTGGGTTTGAACCCATGAACATCGGATCCTTAGGCAAGCACTTACTTCAAGACCACGGAGATTGACGAATATTTTAAAGTATTTTATCCTAGACAGTCCTTTTTTTTTAGACATAGTCATATTATTCTAGGTCAACGCTTACTCTTCCCCACGTGTTTTTTTTTCTTTTCAGTTTCTTATTGTTTGGAGGTCTAACTCTCAATTAAGGTGGTCATACTGAGTGAAAGTTACCGGCTTATGCCTTTCTTGGTTCTAAAGCTTGTGACCCATATAGAAGAGAATTGGAACATGTCGTATGTTTTCATAAGTGTTTACCTCCCTCTCCCCCCCATTTTCCCACTAGTCATATAACGTGTGTTCTATAGAAGAATCTGGCAGGAAGAACTTTTATAAGATACAAACATATCATTTTTACGCTCAATATTGATAATATTTTAACTTTATTATTAGTATCATTTTAATGTATCAAGTGAATAATTGTAAAGGCTACTTTAGCTGTAATGGAGGGAATAAGGGGGGGGGGATCTGTGTTAAAATATGGCCTGAGTGTATTAATGTAGTTTTCCCTAAATTGTTTCCCCACTCTCTTCCGGAAAATGTGAGTGTATTTCCTCTACATTCTACCTCCTACATCCTTAATTCATGCGGATAGTATCCCGAACAGGTAGTAGGAGTTGGTGTACATAAAATAATGAACAAAGGATCTAGAATCGACTTACGTTCATTGAGTAAACGATCAGACAGACACGTGACAAATTCACTACCCTCAGAGAAAAACTGGTCCCTCCCCACAATTATATCCCGAAAAAAAAATATAAAAAACAGTTTCAAGCTTACTGCTAATACTACTACTGCTACTACTTATTTTATAAAGTAAAACATTAGAGTACATTTCTTTCCCAGAAGCGGAGAAAATCTTAATACAAAGTTTTGAAGTGAAGCTCTTGTGAATTATATAAGCACTCAGCGACGTTGTCAGGGTGATAAGTTTAATCCGGCTTTAAATATGCAGCGAGGATTACCTCTTTCTTAATCGAGAAAATTTTCTGCTCTACCGTTCACAATGTAGCTAAATGGTGTTAGCTGACACAATGGCTTTTATAAACTTAATTTTATAAAGAAGCAAGTTAGTTTTGTTACGTTTAGCTTAAGTATTAAAATGTCTAGTGCGTTTAAGGTGGTAGTGAAAGTAACGCGATAAAAGGCCAGTGTTTTTGCAGTTTTTAAAGCAAAACTTTTTTTGGTCAAAATAAATAAAATATTGCTCCAGTAGAAACATAGATCTTAATTTTCTTCACATGGTGATACCAACAATTGTTGGATATCTGTCACAAGTATAGCAGCACTAGATGATACACTTTTTAATGAAGAGAAAAGGTTGTCATTAAATTACAGGACACTCTTGACAGATATTCAACAATTGTTGATATCACCATGTGAAGAAAATTAAACTCTTTATGTTTTTTTCTGTATCAATATTATATTTATTTTGACAAAAAAATGTTTTGATATAAAAACTGCAAAATACTTATCTTTTCTCGTGTCTCTTAGACCCCAACCTTAAGTGACAGTGCTAGTTATTTCGTTCCTTTTGGATTATACTTTAAAACACGTAGGTTATTGAAAGGCTCGGTTTTAAGGATAAGGAGGGTATTTGGAAAAAAATATTCCCATATTAGCGTAGATTGGGGATGTGAAAACCTTTCCTTTACCTCCATTATTGTTTCCAGCTGGTTGTCAGTGGTATGAAAACCTTTAGGTAGACATAGCCTTAGTAATTTTTAAAATCTATAATTGTATTTCTTATTTAATAATATTGTATTAATAATTGTAAAATAAAAAATATAGTCCTCAAACACAGACCACAATGACAATTTTGATGAGAAATTAAATGTATATATTAAAAAATAATAATACGTAATTAATCGCAAAAGGAAAATAAAGCTGTGTTAATAATTACAATTGGGTACATTTACTTATCCCATAGTCAAACTTACCAATCTTAATTAATTCAAAATCTTAAGTTAGATATTGAGTAGTTGAACTGTAAATATATATATTTTCATCTAAAGAAAGTATTAGGGTAGATAAAAGTGTAAGAGGATTATTGGAGATGGCACTAATGTACAGTGCATACGTCTTGTTTCTTAAATCCAACTGAACCAGCGATACCGGCTCTTTCCTGCCTCTGAAAGTGCGCGATTCCTCCACCAGTCTCTGGTAAAATAGAAAATATTCTGAAGACAAAACTACTATGGCCTGAACACTTTGCCAGAAATTGAATTGATTTAACTTTTTAAAAAAGATGTGGAAACTTAATTTTAAAAATACATATTTTTGAGAAATAAAGAAATAAGGTCTATTAAATCGATTATTTAATGATCTAAAGGGCTACGTGATCTAACGCACTAGTTTCGCAGTAGATTATACTGCCACTGTAGGTGATATCTAGGTTCGAATTTCGGTCCTGTATATTGAGGGCTGGTTTTTCACTCTCCCTCCACGCAAATGTGTGTACAATTAGTATAAATATAACTTTCCTAATCCCGAAAACCATCAGAGAAAATAGTACACAAGTGTATAACCCGAACAGGTAGTAAGATATGGTGCTAAAAAAATAAAATTGAAGAGAGAATGTACTCACCCTTTGCATCGCAAGCTGCTGAATTGGTAGAAATAGTCGGTTAATCACAGCAAAATAATCGATTATTCGACCATAGATGCCCAACCATAAAATAAACGTACGTGTAAGTCTCAATAATATCAAATTTTCAGATAATAGTACCATTTGGTTCCAGCCTAATCAAACTTCTCAGAAGACCACTTCTATTGCGACAGGGGCCGGATTTTGAAGACATGCAATACTTTTTTTCTGGTTCACCACATACATTTTTCATAAGTACAAAAACTCTGTTCATGATCCGATTTTTGTAAAAATGTATATTTTATAGGTTTTTTGTAATTTTTTTTGTCATTTTGTAATTTAAAATCATATTTTCTTGGTTTGCATTTTTATTTTTTAGGCATTTTTGAGTTATTTTAAGGCAAACATATTGAAAAAATATATTTTAAATTACTATTGATGTATCTGCATAAACACTAAAAATATAAATGTTTTCAACCCACAGTTGCCAGAATTATAAAATAATGTAGGCAATAAACTTTGTATATTATTTCCTTGTCTGGTTGTAAAATACATATTCCTGGTGAGACTGCAAATAAGTTTGAAAGGGTTGCTTTGGGAGGGGGTAGCTATTATTTCTGAAGCACAAATTTGTAAATCAATGTTATATTAAGCAGAATGCCAAAGTTTAGTTACTAAATAATTTTCATTGCATTTTATGTTTGTCAAGCGTGTGTTTGATTTAGTCGTGTGCATTTATTACGAGTTTTTGTTCTTATTTTTAGATCGTTTTTTATGAAAATTCTAAGTCATTTTTTTAGAATCTATATGTCATTCTTAGGTCATTTGTTGATCAGTTTTAGGTAATCCAAATTCGGGCCGTGGTTATGACCAAACAAGTCCATGGGCTCCCCCCTCCCCATGCCCCACTCATCCCCTTCCACCCGCTATCGATTAAAGAACAGGACTTTAATTAGTTTGTAATGAAGCTACAGTAGCCCCATGGCTTCTTTGTTGCTGACTGACAGCTCACAGCTCACGGCTTTGAAAAGTTACCGGACCAAATTATGTATCCCTACGCCGAACCATATGATCTGCAAAAAACATGTGTTTAGCAGCTGTCACTTCTGTCAGTCAAAATTTAGGTATATACCTAAATGTGGACTGTCAGAAGTCAGCTCTGAGCTGTCAGTCAGCACCAAAGAAGCCATGGGGCTACTGTACTAGATCTTCATTTATTCAAACGACAAGCTTTGTAAGCTGCAGGTGTCACATTTGATATATGGGATTAATGTTGACTATGCAACCACAAAGTATTATTATTATTACAATTTTTTTATAACTTCTGGTAAAACTGATTTATAAACTTTTCATTTAATAATTCGAGAAGATCAATTTGGGGTGAACGTAGAAAATATCTTCCTCAATTTCCAACTCTTTTGTTGAGTGAATCCAGGCGAAGATACAGTTTGTATTATTAACGACACTAGGTGAGGAAAAAGTGGTGGGAGTTTGGTTTGCTGAATACCTCGGCTTCCATTCACAACGTGGAACTCTGACAACTATCTCGAGAATAGGAATGCCACCACCGATGTAAACTTTGTTTCGAAATTGCGTTCCATAGAAGGTGGTGCCCCCTGCCATCCCCATCCCCCCCACTCCACCGACCCTGGAGACGCCTTGGCTTGTATGTGTTTCTCTTCAATCATTGCCATTCATCANCCCCCCCCCCCCTCTTTCGCTTATCCTTACTTTGACAGTGAGCCTTGGGGAAACATGGAACTATCTTACGAAAATATATCTACACCTCGATAACGATGCTGTAATTTTCAGATCGGGCTTGGAACGCTTTATGTCACGTTTAGAAATAGTTTTTTTTTACATTAAAACACTAACAAAAACATTACCTTCTATATTAATAAAATGAAGAGTTTGTATGTCATTAGTATTACTCATTACCTAACGCACGCAGAGGGCTGAAATTTTAAAATTAGTAGCCCCTGTGCACATAGAATCTGGAATTTTAAATTTTGGGTTGGATTTTTAAATTTATTAAAAACTGGGCTGGAAGTAATAAAATGAAGAGTTTTTTTTTTTGTCTTTTTGAAAGCAAGAAAATTGTTGCGGTCCATCACAGACAGCCTTAAAATATGAGCGAAGAATTACCCTGGGCACGGGAAGATTCTTAGATAACTCAGGGGCTAAAGCATTGGCGTGCTAATCCAAAGGTCCCGAGTTCGATTCCCGTATCCAGGTGTCATTTTTCAATTCACAGAAATATATTACCTAAAGCAGCTATTTCCTAGCTGAGAGTTTTAGCGAAAGGTCATGAATGCAATGTTGGCAGACGTGTTGACAATATCTTTATCCTAATAAGTGGGTCAGGAGCAAGGAAGAATCATAAATGTACCCATCGTTTACAAGGTAACATGCTTACCTTGCATGAGTCCACTATAGTAAAGTAGCCCCATGGCTTCTTTGGTGCTGACTGACAGCTCACAGCTGACTTCTGACAGTCAACATTTAGGTATGTACTTAAATTTTGACTGTCAGAAGTGACAGCTGCTAAACACATGTTTTTGCAGATCATATGGTTCGGCGTAGGGATACATAATTTGGTCTGGTAGCTTTTCAAAGCTGTCAGCTGTCAGTCATCACCAAAGAAGCCATGGGGCTACTGTATGTATTATAAGATAGAGTCATAGTGCAACTCATCAAGGTAATATTGCTACTTCTCATGGTAAACAGAGTGTATATTATAAACTTAGTAGAAAATAAAAAGCTCTATTTGAATTTTGAGAAAATTCTTCTGATCCAAGAAGCTAGGGTTCAATTGTAGAAGGTTGCAATAACAATGTATAGTTGTAGACAGTAGTACTGTTCATTATTGTTTTTTTATCAATGGAATTCTGGCACCTCAATGGTATAGGATGATTTTGGTAGGAAGAATAGTAGAAGTTAGTTACTAAAGTTACTAAAACCATTTTAATTTATTCCTACATCAAGTCATGCTATCTGTAACTGTCGTTTTTGATAGATATTATCAATAGTTAGAAAATAACACTTATACTAGACTAGCTGAATACCCGTTCTTCGCACGGGATATTGGGTTATTATTTATTTTTTGATGAAAATGAGGAATTTTTATTTGTAGCTTAATGGCGTGGTTCTTACCGCTGTACGAGAAACACCGCGAGGAAGTGACCATGTATCGTTTCTCATGGGGAGTTTTATTCTCGGCAGGCTCCCTTGCCTACTGCCTGAGACGTTATCAGCTGAGCGTGGCTGGACAGGTATCTCCCCTCCCTCCACTCCCCACCACCACACACCACCCCGGGCCGAGCCCTCTCACTCACACATACACTACAAACACCACAAAATTCAGCAAAATATAAACTACAAACTTCTACCGTCTCTTGGAGTTGCATATTAAAACGTAATTATATATTTTAATTAATTGTCTGGATTCATTTTTTTCCAACCCTTAGAAGCATCTACGGGGTTCAAAATAATTGCTATATTTTTTTGAAGGCATTATTAGAACAAACTTATCGGATTGTTACCCTCTAAACGCTTAAAAAGAGTTTATAAAGCAATATTGTTAATTAGAGTAGTTACCCTGATTCCCCACCCTAATCACAAAACATCGGTATGGAACATCTTTACTTTTCCTAATTAGCTTATAAGGAGTTCCAAATTTCAGTGCTTTAGCTTCGTGGGAAGTGTGAGAATTAGTGATGAGTGAGTGAGTGAGTGAGTGAGTCAGTCAGTGAGTCAGTCAGTGAGTCAGTCAGTGAGTCAGTCAGTGAGTCAGTCAGTGAGTCAGTCAGTGAGTCAGTCAGTGAGTCAGTCAGTGAGTCAGTCAGTGAGTCAGTCAGTGAGTCAGTCAGTGAGTCAGTCAGTGAGTCAGTCAGTGAGTCAGTCAGTGAGTCAGTCAGTGAGTCAGTCAGTGAGTCAGTCAGTGAGTCAGTCAGTGAGTCAGTCAGTGAGTCAGTCAGTGAGTCAGTCAGTGAGTCAGTCAGTGAGTCAGTCAGTGAGTCAGTCAGTGAGTCAGTCAGTGAGTCAGTCAGTGAGTCAGTCAGTGAGTCAGTCAGTGAGTCAGTCAGTGAGTCAGTCAGTGAGTCAGTCAGTGAGTCAGTCAGTGAGTCAGTCAGTGAGTCAGTCAGTGAGTCAGTCAGTGAGTCAGTCAGTGAGTCAGTCAGTGAGTCAGTCAGTGAGTCAGTCAGTGAGTCAGTCAGTGA
>CABFWO010005732.1:314-11802 GCA_902155825.1 Timema genevievae | reverse complement strand
ACCTCCACTCTTTCCCATGTGTAGGGGAATGGGATTACGCCCATTGCGCGTGGGAAAGTAATCCCCAACTACTCGTGCGGAAGAGTGGAATCCCCCGTGTTCCAGCCCATGTACTACTAACTGTTCAAGCTAGCACCGGAACTCTAAAACGGCTCATCACAAGAATGGTGAGGCCCAGAACCCCAAGAGCCCGGACCCGAAGGCCCGAACCTCACCACGCTGCCAACGCCATCACTCGTCGGCGATTAAAATCACTGCCCCACAGAGTCCAACCCCTTTTTGGGCCGCCGCCTCGAGCAAGTTCGTGACGTGGGCTTTCGGCTCAGCCCTGTGTACTACTTATAACGGAAGTAGTCCAATGGAGGTATACCAGTTCGCAGGGCCACCCCGAGCACCTGTAGGTAACCGTATATATACAGCCTACCTTTAACGATATTATGTTTACTCTAAGGTTTATAAAGTGCACTTTTGTGCACCTCGTTCCAACATGAATTATCCGCATAATTACACTAATCAGGGAGGGTTAAAGGAGGGAGAATTAAAAATATAGTTTACCCGAATCTGCGTATAGGGAAAGAGGGTAAACCATTTAGGAAAAATTAACCTCACTATATCCGGCCGATACATAGGAACATATGAAAACATATCTAGTAATTTTTCTAGCTACCCGCCTCTGTGGCCGCATGTTCTATGGCGCTACTCACCCAATATTCTAGACTACCGATGTTGGGGAGATCGTGGTTCGATCCTGTTCGGGTGTACTGAGGGTGGTTTATCCTAAAAGGTTTCCCACTCTCTCTACACGAAAATACGAGTACATTGCCTCAAATTACCTTCCTTATCCCTAACCCATTAGATGAGAGTAATTAGCACATAAGCGTATAGATAATAAGACGCAGTGCTATATAAAAGGAAAAAAAAAATCTCTGTCAGGTAATGTTCTTTCTATGAAAACTGGGCCGTACGCACTACTTGTCCTTTTGATCGTGAGTCCTTGCTTCGTGAGAAGGAGATCAACCCTTGGGTAGTATTTTTTTTTTACTGTTATCACCGCGTTCAGGTTATACGCAACTTTGGTTATAGATAGATGGGTGTACAGTCCGATTTTAATACAAAGAGCCCTATATGACAGCTAGAAAACGTTACTAGATCTACTTTCACGTATCCATACGTCAATGGTAGTATGCAGCTGTCACGTATGCTAGATAATATCAATGCCTATTGTATCACGTTAGTAATTATAGTAAAATGATGTAAATTGTTGAAAAAAATATATTTATTTTATAAGATTTATGATAAATTGACTGACACCACATTTGATAATTGTGTGTTACTACATTACATCAGGTTTTCTTGAAAGTTTTACCAAATAATGTATCTATAGAAGTGGATGCCACTCATGTAAAAAAATATTTACGAATATACCAATCTCTTACAGTAAAATAAGCTTTTTTACTGACGACATGTGCTGGTTGTAACTTAATATTTCCTGCATATCACTGGAAGAATTTCTCTCTCTGATTTCAATTATTATGAGAGTGACACCTTAAACCATTCAGCCACGGAAGCGTGTTCATATATATTTATTTTAGTATTTAGGTAGGAACGAGAAAGATATAATTTAGATGACGGGTGCTCGCATTTGCGTGAAGGTTACTGGGAGACCCTTTGGAAGAAAAAACTCAGTACACGCGGTCGGATTCGAACACCTGACACCTCATCACTGGAAACCCAGACAATACGAGACTGATTCCTTTGTGCGACCCACTCGTGTGTGTCTGTCCTTATTTATAATTGATTTGATAATCATAGGAAAAACTTTATTTTTACACTTTAAAAGTTACTAAATCTTCAATCCTCTATCTATACATCAGCTCATGTATTCTAAAGCTGTCACTTTTGACGGCTTTAAGATAAATATGGAAACCTTATTCCAATAATTGCTTCTCCACATTTACATTTATTCTAAATGGCTCCTCCTATGGCGATCCAACTATACATACTATTAAACTAAACCTCAGATAAATAGGAAAATGGGAGCTATATGTAAGGACGTAGATGGTTGTTTCTATCAGAAAATAAAGCGCGTTAGGTTGTCGTCCTTGGTGGGGTGATGAGGGGTGGGGGAGGGGTTGCGAGACTAACTTTATTGTGCGACTTAATGAACGGAGCAGAAAAGTTACCGGCTGCTGCAGGAAATTGTCACGCCATGCAAGCCAACGCGAAGTCAAAAGACATTTGAGGGTGAAGAAGAGGAGGGGGAGTTGGGAGAGCCAGCTTCGTAACGGATCGAGAAAGATGAAAGGAAAGGTAGCACAAGAAAAGATGGAAGTAGGTAAGGAACAAAGCCAAAGAAAGACTACCAGAGAAATGCTTAGGAATAAAAGAATCACAATGGAAGGAAAAAAAAACCACTGTAAAATAAGTCTGCAATCTGTAATTTGAAGTAGAAACAGAAGGCGCGGAAGGCATCAAAATTATAAAGAAGACTTTAAAGTAGATATAAAGTGAAGAATACGATGAGTATTGAATTGTTCATTGAAAACAAATTACGTGCAACTTACTAGTTATACCGTAAGGTATTTTTTTTCTGTTTACTGGAAAAACAATATATATATATACAGTGTGGACTGTAACATGTAGGACCTATCTCAACGTTGGACAAAAGAAACAAAAACCACGATGAAGGTTCATTTTTTACACGTGTCCCATTTGACCTTGTTTCCGAGCTATAGTCATGTTTGTACTACATTATTGGGGAGCATTCAGGCCGAAGGTGGCCATTTTTGAGCACTTCCTATTATGTAAAGCAGCTCAACATTATTGGAGTACGAACATGATTATAGCTCAGAATTAAGGTCAAATGGTACCTATTATGTATTTATATTGTTTTGTGTCTACCGTCTACCGCTAAAGTGGGCCCTACATGTTAAGTTACACCTTGTATATCGGGCGTTTTATATTGATTAATTTAACTATTAAAATAGTTGAAATAATTTGCACAGGTGACTACGCAGCCTAACTCGATAAACTCGTAACAGACTAGATTGCTGTTGATGAGTAGATCAAAGTTCAACTCTTAGGGCCAGTTTCATAGTCAGATTTAGTACGCCGCACTTGATGAAACTGGCCCACTCCATTCAATTTCAGGTAGGTGACGTCTTGTATTTAGTATAGCGCCGCACTTGAAGCGTACTAAATCTGACTATGAAACTGGCCCTTAGCCAGGTGTACTGGAGAAAAAGCTTGGTAGAGGGGATGAGGATGGGGTTTAGAATAGGCAATGCCGTACATACATAGATATTATTTTCTCACTATCTTTTTCCATTTTCTTTCGTCTCTCTCTCTCTTTGTTTCTTCATGCTAATCTGTGTGCACTTCCTCACAATCTTTTTCAGTTAGTTCGTTAATAGCCTTGATATTAAACAAAAGTATTAATTAAAAAAACATTCCTTAAACATAAACCTTTGAGAAATCATGTATGCCTACACTCAGACTGATAATCTTCATGCAATACACCGTGTCTTACTATATCCGTCCGGGCTTTCCGCATATCAACATTGATGGACTAGGCTGGCCTTATATTCATGCCTAATTTATAACTAAAGCTTGATTCACACGTTCGTCAAGAATAAAAAGAAGAATCTGCTTCAGAGACGCAGTAATTCACACACTTTAAGTTGACCCATGATGCATTGCAATGCTGACGTAAAACAGCGAACTATCAACAGATTTTATTTTCTAGTGGATAAACATATATTTTAGATCATTGTCCCGTATGGATGTTTTCAAATTATAACGCTGTGTCGTGGCACAATCCAATACATCGATACACACGCTTTACATTAACGGGTTATTTCAAATATCCTCACAACGGCCAACGAAGCTGTCTGCTAGTTTCTGGCTGTAGAGCGCATGCGTTATCAAATGCGCATGCGCACTGATTTTAGATGGTCTGTTCTGATGTTTGATTGGTTCTCCTGTGCCTAACATCTTGAGCAGAGCGGACAAAGTAGAGAGTAGTTGAACTTCAGCAGAACAGCTCGCGCCGATTAAGCGGGAAATCTTGTGATTGGCATAGAGCGCGTCACGTGACCACGTTTCTGTTATGCGCTAGTTTTTCAGCGAATGTGTGAATCCATAGTAGCTATCAATCCCTCATGGCGTTGCCCGTGACCCACTGTGGTATAAGAATTATATGAGCCCCCCCCCTAATGGTTTAGAATTACGGTCGATTTAGTACACTTTTTTTTCCGAAGAGGATGCGGTATATTTTTATCACAGTTATCTCTGAAACGTAATTCTAAACCAGATTAACAATATTTTCTTCAAAAATTTGTTAAAAATAGCCTAGTTAAAAAGCTAATTAAAAATTTAAGAATCCGGCTTCGAGGTGCATTCGGACCTCCTTCCGTCCACCTATGTTAAAAATTTCAGATCTCTGCGTGCCTTAGATTTGGCTGGGCATTGCACACAAACAAACAAACACACTCACAGACAAACACTTCATTTTATTACTATACCACATGGCGCACAAGGAGTTGAAACACATTATTTTAAATGATGGCATTCATAAGTTGGCCTAACTATATATCTTTTTATACCGAATAACACCTAACTTAGGAAGGTAATACAGCTCTGACCAGATGTCGCATTGTGGTCCGGTTATCTGCAATCTATTAAACAAACAGGAAGGCTTAGATTATTGAACCATTTTACTACGTTTAAAAAAAATATAACAAAATAGAAAAATAACTATTTTAAAATGAATACCCTACCAAGAGAGGTGGAATGGCAAATTTCAACCAGCCCGAGACTACGAGTATAACGAACCCTTAACATACATTCACAACTACCACGTGATGCACGCTGTATTTCAGTGTAAGGTGAAGTAATTTGTATTTTGATTAGTAATAAATTTAGCCCCGAGGCCATTTCAGATACAATATCGACGATTACATCGCTATTCAGTTCACTTAAAACAGCAGCCTATACTTTCTACCGACAGGAGCAATTAAAAAAAATTATATCAGGGGTGGTGGAAGGGGGATGGGGGGCACAGGGGCACTGATAGAAGCATAGCCCCCCTTTTCCTAACATGTACTATAAAGATCCCAGTGTGGCCAACATAAATTGTGGAAAATCGAAAAAATATTTTATATTTCAATTGTGTTTATACCAAAACTAAGACAATTTGAATGAAGCCACAGCTGAATCATTGTTGTTTAAACTACGCGCTGACTTCTAGTTGACGCGTGCGCCGTTCAGAGCGCTACAGTGAGACTTTATCGCGCCAAAATCATAGTGATTGAGTAGGCCTATGCAGTTGGTTTTGGACCTCGCAGTGTGTGGTACCATTTTACTAGGTGTGATTGTGTGTTGGTTAACCTGGTTTTTAACATAAAGCGAAAGGCAAACTACGAAGTATATGTGTGAGAAGAGCTTCTGTTTGAGGTGAGTTTTATAATTATTACCATACATATATATTATGCTTGATTGAATTTACATTTACCTGTAAAGTCTTATCAGATTTTATTCGTGCGTACGTTTGATCGTGTATGTCCACCCACCCTATTCTGTCACTTGATAGACGGGTTAATGTTCTTGAGACTGATTCAGCTCGGACAATTTACCTGATGTTCGTTTGGACACAGACCAACAAAAATATTTAACGGCCACAGTGGCTTGGTCGATCGCTTCAAATAATGTGTTGTATATTCAACTACAGAACTTTCTGTCAGGCCGAGTTTTTAAAAATGGTTACGTTTACTAGCACATCGGCTATTAACGGCTTAATCTAATGGGGTAGGGATGAGGAAGGCAGTTAGAGGGAAGTGAACCCGCATTTGCGTGGAGGTGGTGGAATGAAGAAGGAAACACTACTTGACATCGACACACTGTGTGACCAGTTCTCAAGGGGTAAGTAACACTTACCGTGCGCGTATTTGGCCCGACAACAAATAAATAATGTAATATTGAAGACTGGAGTAACAATTAACAGTTTGTGAGAACTTTGAAATATAATTACTTTATTTCAATAAGTGTAGTCCTCTGTACTCTCCTTCAGTATATTCAGGTTATTAAATGTGTGTTATGTGAAATAATATGATTTGTAATAAAAACATATTTTAACTTTTAGTGGACAAGTGCTTATTTTAACTAAGAATGATTATATATGTTTTGAAAAATAAATTTATCTTATTTAAAGTATTAATTTTTGTAAATATGTCTTATTACTATAAATATGCTACGTATAATATATTAAATTTTTATTTGGAAAATTCTTGGCCTCCCCCTCTTCCCCCTTCCCCGGCTCTAATAGCTTGGAATCTATTTTTGAAATATTTAAGTTTGTAAAATGATCCTCTAACCGTTACTTGTGAAGATCACAAAGCTAAAAACAATCATTATTCATTAAACAAATGATTATTTTATGTTAGGCTTAAGAAACGTTTTATAAACGACATCCAGAAACAACAAATGGGACGGTTTTACATGTAATGCCAACATCTTCACAAATGATGTGTTCTGGGAACACTCAGACATACTCACTGAAACTTCTGATTGAAATGTAATAAAATAATTTATTTAGAATTGAATGGATAGCTTTATTTTATTTTAAAATAGTTGTGGCAGCCCAAATCAAACCGACCCAGTACACCCCTGCTTAATAAACTGATTCCAATTTCACTGTTGTCAAATGAAGGATAAAAAACCCCACACTTCGATAAGTTTTATGGATAGAATGTATCCTTGTATCCGATTTTTTGGCTAACCGGAATTGAGAATGGCTCTAAAGGCGGCAGTGTAGGAAGACGATCTATGGTCAATATTTTTGCAGTTTTTATAACAAAACATTTTTTTTTCAAAATAAATAGAATATAATTTTAGTAGAAACATAGTTTAGTTTTCTTCACATGGTGATATCAACAGTTGTTGAATATCTGTCATGAGCATAGCGGCATTAGATGAGAAACTTTTAAAACTAAGAGAAAGAGTCGTCATTAATTTACAGGATATTCTTGAAAAATATTCAAAAACTGTTAAGGTCACCATGTAAAGTAAATTACAATCTATGTTTCTATTGGATAATTATTTGATTTATTTTGACCAAAATAATGTTTTACTCTAAAACTGTGAAAGCATTGACCTTAGACAGCGTTCCCTACACTCCCAACTTAAGAGAGAGCCACCTATACTGCATTCACGGTAGGAATTACTCTCTGAAAGGTATTTTTTCCTACCAAAATCCTACTATATAATAGCTTTCTGGTAGGGAAAAAGGCCTTTCAGAAAACAATTCCTACGCTGAACAGACTTTACAAAATCATTGGTACTCATTTCAGATGTCCAGAACTCACGCGTTATTTAAGATGTTATTTATTTCAAAATAGTAAACACCTTACATCTTCTATTTTAAACTTAAAAAACAAACAAAAAAACAAGAAAAGTTGAAGCCATTTCACTTTTAGCGACTTCACGTCTTCATCGTCATGGTGTTGAAATCAAAGTATACGGTTTTTTGAAGCTTCAGAACTGCCATTCCCATAAGAGAAAAACTGCAGTGCTAAGATATTCCACTTCAAGTAGGCAACAGCCTTAAAGTGGGTTGGGAGGGAACTTGAATATTAGTCAATGCCAACACGGAATTTGAACATGTCTTTTTTTCTTTTAATTAAACATATTATTTTCAAATATCATTAAGTTTTTGAAAAAAAATTATACAACTATCGATATTACAATGTGTGTACGATTAAACCAAAAGTATTCAAACTGAAGTAGTATTCTATATATTACACCAAAATAATATTTTTGTTTTTAAAGATGCTTATATTATTTATTATTATAAGGTGTTCTGTCTTACGAAAGGTCCATTTCTTTTGTCTGTGAAACTAGACCGCCATGACTCCTAATTCAGCTCCCAGACACTTCTTCTTTCCTTCAAGTCATCTAATATTTGAATACTTCTTTTTCCTAAGCTTTTCCTTCCCTTATATGACGTCGTGCAGAAGACAATTCTTACTAAGGATGTTTCCGATCCAGCTTGCCTTCTACCGAAGAATCACATCCAAAATGGTTCTCTTCTCACTCACTCTTCTTAGGTTTTCTTAATTTGTCACCCTGTCTGTCCATTTGATCTTCTAAAGTCTTCTCCAACACCACATTTCGAAGCTCTCCAAGCTTTTCTTTTCCTTCTTTATAGGAATACAAATTTCTACTCCATACAGCGTGATGTTCCAAATGTAGCATTTCATCAATTTATTCCTCAGTTCCACTTACCAGCCATTCTTAATACAAGTTGAATAGACTGGGTGACAAACAGCATCCCTGCCTCACTCCTCTTCCTATCTCTACGCTGTTGGTCTTTTCCTCATTCAGCCTCACCTTTACTCTCTGTCTCAGGTACAAGTTTGCAATCAGCCTTCTGTCCCTCGATTTGATGCCTATCTTCTTAGGTATCCCCATCAGTTTCTTCCACTTCACTCCATCGAACACCTTTAACCAGTCAATGAAACCAATGTAGACCTCTTCCTTGACTTTCAACACACTATGAAATTACTCTCAGCATCCTGGTGGAATCTCTGGTTCTTTTTTTGAAACCAAATTGTTCTTCTTCAATCAAACTCTCTATTTTCTGATCCAGTCTCCTGTTGAGTATTCTTGCCACATTATTCTTCACATAAGAGATGACGTTGATGGTCCTGTGCTTAATGGATTTCTTAGCGTGTTTATTCATCTTTAGAGTCACCATGGTTACAAGTTCTTGGGGCGTTCTCATGTTTTGTAGATCCTATATATAAGTTTTGTCATAGCCATTAATCCATTGTTTTTCAGTTCCTTCAGAAAGTCAGTTGGTAAGTTGTCATCTCCAGAAGATTATATACTGACCTTAAACTTGCTTTCCTTACTCCCTCCATTAAGGTTGTTCAATCGAGCCACGAATTATTTATTTCATTTATTTAACACCGCGTCTTTTTACCCATTCGGGTTATACACTTATATAATAATTACGCTAGTGATTTTATGGATCAGGAAGTTTATATCTATAGGAAGTGTACCCGCATTTGCACGGAGGTAGGAATAGTATTTTTTAAACCACCCTCAGTACATCCAGCCGAGATTTGAACCTCGATCTCCCCAACATCGGCAGTCTAGTCCACTGCCAGAGTGACGTCTAAGATTATGCGGCCACAGAAGCGGGTTAACCATTAACTAATTTAAGTTTGTCTGGTTTATCACGTAATTCTTGTGTTGGACCGGGTTGTCAGTGATGGGGAGATAAGAGTTTGAAACACTGTCGGCTGTTCTGAGAGGCTACTTTAGGATAAATAATTTCCCAATCTCCCTAAACGCAAATACGGATATATTAGCATAATATATGCATGTGTACAGCACAAACGGTTACAAAGCCACCATGAAAATTAACTATAATAAAAATAAACCTAGTAGAAACTTATAGTTTATGTATCAATGAAAATATAAAAGATTGTAGCCAACAATAATATTATTTAAGAACTAAAGCTTTTTAGTCAGAAAACCACCTATTATATAAATAAATAAATGGTACGGTGCACTGCATAGTCTTCTCTCTTTCTCTCTTTAATCTTAAAATAGATACATTTACAAAAAACACGTTTTTTAAACAAAATAATATACACTTTTGCCAAAACACTAATTTTCCCCCCATAAATTTAATAATATACACTGTTGCAGAAACATTGAGACTAGAGGGGCATTTATGTCCACCAAAGAGCATAACAATCAATTACATATTTCTAAGTAGGCCTAATCCATAAAAAATATGTTTGCTCATAGCTTAGAAATGATTGGTTTTATAAAAAAAACGTACTCCAGATTAAAATATAGATAATTTTAATGATACTAAAACTTTACAATGATAAGTTATTTCGTATCTCAAAATATTTATAGGTATATGGTCAAAATTGGAAATTTCTTCTTATGTATAGTAATCAAAATAATTGTCATGGGAAAATGAGAGCTGCCATTTTGTTTGTAATGTTGAATAATGCCTAGATACAAAATTTAATCAAAATCACTATAGCGGATTTTGAGAAAATCGATCTTTTCTCCTTTTGCCCTTTATTAAACTACCCTTATATTTAGGATTCTACATCTAATTTCAAATTAAACCTTGAGGGAGGGGGGGGGGACATTATGAAAACCCTAATACCAAGTTTCACCCTGATCGGTAAAATGGTTTCGACTATATTCAGATACAAAGAAAGATGGATGGCATTGCAAAAACAAATTTTTCCGTTTCAATGGGTCATGAAACGTCTAGATTTATCAAAATCTTGAGTTCGATTTTCTTGATGATCACAGTACTTTCTCTCTCGAGTTGTCGAGAGAGAAAGAAAAATAATGTTAAAATGCTAAAGTGCGATTGGACAATCTTCAGTCTTAAAAATATCTTACAGTTCTATTTTCATAGGAAGGGCCTTATCTAACAGATACAAATGTTACTGGATCTACTTCCACTTATTCATAAATCAAGTCATGTGATCTGCAACTGTCACTTTTAATAGATATTATCACTACCTATAAAATAGCAAGAGTAAAATTCTGTCAGAAATAAATATGTTTGTATTATCTAAAAGGCCCTTCCTATGAAAATTTGACTCAAACCTTCATTGTTCCCACTGACAGAAATCTGTCACGAAAGTAAACTTGTCGAAAAAACACCCTTTCCTTCAAACTTCACGGTTCTCCCCAACGGCGACTTTAACTTCGCCTTTCGCCAACTGTTTGCTTACGGCCACCCTTTCTTTTCTTCATTTCTTTCAATCCTAGCTTCCTTTTCCCCTCTCTAATCCATTCACCTCACCCGCCCGAGAAACCTTACTCTCACCTCTTTTCGTCACCACAAACTTCTTTCTCTTGGCTTTACCCCCCCTTTTTTCTTTCTTTCTTCATCTTTTCTCCTTATCTTCCTGCCCCCCTTCTTGTCTTTTAATACAGTTTTCTTTGCTAACAAACTTCTCGTTCAATTTTCAGGTTAATCTCGCTGGCTCTCTTACTTGGGAGAGCCGTGGGTGGGGGGAGTGCAAGATGGTCACATAATTGAAGACTTGATAGATAAATTAAGAAACGTTGATTTAATTTGTTTACATGTCTAGAAATTCCAGTCTCTAAAAGAGATAACTGTAAATCGGTATCAAAGCTCTTGAATGCGAATGAGACAAATGTGAGATACAATATTTAATGTGGGAATGTAGGGAACGCGAGAAAAGACCAGTGTTTTTGCAATCTTTGTAACAAAATATTAAAAAAATATATATTTAAATATTGCTCCAGCAGAGTCATAGTTTGAATTTTCTTTACATCGAGATAATAAACTTTCTAAATTAAGAGTAAACGTTGTCATTAAATATTGCTCCAGCAGAGTCATAGTTTGAATTTTCTTTACATCGAGATAATAAACTTTCTAAATTAAGAGTAAACGTTGTCATTAAATATTGCTCCAGCA